>OX465295.1:107447177-107513226 GCA_949987735.1 Leucophora obtusa | reverse complement strand
AAAAATTTCGCTTTTTGCATATGTTTTTTTTTCGCAATTTGTGCTTATATTTGCTAATATCTAAATATTTAATTTTTATATTTTTTAACGAGCCAAAGGAAAGCTATTTTTTAGTTACTTACATTTTTAAATATGTAAGAGCGATCTAACATTTTTTGGTATAAGAGCCCGATTAAGTGAGCCTTTTCCATCCCTGATTAACCAGTCGGAGTTCGTTCCTGTTCCAAGCCGCCTAATATTTTTTCAAATAAAAATTATTGAGAGAGTTGCAAGGCCATTGGTTATAGCAGGTTTACAAAACGTCATTTTCATACAAATTTTGTTCAATAAACCTCCTATAATTTTACAAAGCGTTTATGAATTTAGGGGTTATTCTTTGTAATTTACTTGTAAAAATTGTATCATCTTTCTTTGATTTGAAAATAATTTAAAACCAAAGAGTATACATAATAAAGAGATTGGGGGACTCTCTATCACTGAGAAAGCTATTGTTCTATTATGTGCCTTGGAACAGGAACATACTCAAACCAATATCACCCAGCAAACATGGCAACACGAAGAATATTCTCCGATCATATCGCCAGGAAGAAAACATTTATTGCCGGCAATATCAATTTCGTATTCCGGAAGTTTCCTCCGTCGGAAACAACTGTTACACTAAAACAATACTTCCAGGCAATATGAAAGCAATAACTCATATGGAAGATAAAAGGGATATCGCTAAATAAACTCCCAGTACAATAAAAAAACAATTTAATTTTTTCATTATTAAATTTAAGCCTGAAAAACAATATCTGCATACATAATCCATTGACCAACTTATAAATTATTTTGATTTCATCTTAGCCGATTTTTCCCGCGCAATTAATCTTAACTTTTCACGAGATTATTTCCTATATATCTTTTGATTGTTTTTGTATAAATTTAGTTTTAATTTTTTCCAAATTGAAAAAAGATTTCAAACAAATTTGCTTTATCTTCCAAATGATACAAAGATGATATTGCCGAAATATTGTCATAAAAAGTTATGACAAAAGATAAAATTTTTGAACTACTTTTTTCCAAATATCGTCGAATTACCTTCCAAGTGATAAAAGGAAGACAATTTCAAAGTAAATACTACTTGATTATTTTCATTCAAATGAAATATCTTCTTGGAAGGTATCTTTTAAATGTTTGCAGGGTCATTATATGCGCTCTTTGTATGACTCAAAACATCGATTGTAACCAGGAATGGAAAATAATAATTTAGTTATAAAAATCAAGAATGGAACTATACTATGGAATTATACTATTCCAACAGTATTATAGCCCTAGATCATGAATTTTAAACAACCATATGTAAAAAATTGCAAAATAATACCGGAATGCGAAAAAAGGCTTTGGGGTTCAAAAAATTAATTAAAAGATTTACATTCTGCAAACGATGCCAAAATTTTCTTCTTTTGCAACTAACCACCAAACTTTGTTTTATGAAATGGGCATTATACTCCGTAGATTATAAATTTAAAAAAACCGCACTTAAAAAATTGCAAAATAATAGAGGAACGCGAAAAAAGACTTTGTGGTAGAAAAAAATAATTAAAAAACTCAATCAGCGATCAACAGTCTGCAAATGAATACAATGACGCAAAAAGTTTCCTTTTTGCAAATATTTTTTTCGCGATTTATTTTTTTTTTTTGCAAACTAAGCACCAAACTTTTGTATATAAAATTGGTACTATAGACCCTAGATTATAAATTTAAAAAAATCACACTTAAAAAATTGCAAAATAATCGCGGAAAGCGAAAAAAGGCTTTATGGTACAAAAAATTAATTAAAAAACTTAATCAGCGATTTACATTCTGCAAACAAATATATTGATGAAAAAATTTATCCTTTTTGCAAATTTTATTTTTCGCGATATTTTTTGCAACTAGCCACCAAACTTTGTTGTATGTAATGTATATATAGTCCCTAGATTATAAATTAAAAAGAAACGTACTTAAAAAATTGCAAAATAAAAGCGGAACGCGAAAAAAGACTTTGTGGTACAAAAAATTAATTAGGAAACGTAATCAGCGATTTAGATTCTACAAACAAATATATTGATGCAAAAATTTTCCTTTTTGCAAATTTTATTTTTCGCGATTTTTTTTGCAACTAGCCACCAAACTTTGTTGTCTGAAATGTGTATTATAGCCCCTAGATTATAAATTTAAAAAAACGCACGTAAAGAATTGCAAAATAATAGCGGAATTTGAAAAAAGACTTTATGGTACAAAAATTTAATCCCTAGGTTATATATTTAAAAAAACCGCACTTAAAAATTGCAAAATAACGGCGGAATTCGAAAAAGGCTTTATGGTACAGAAAATGAATTAAAAGAGGTAATCAGCGATCGACATTCTGCAAGCAAATATATTGTTGCAAAAATTTCGCTTTTAGCAAATGTTTTTTTTCACAATTTGTGCTAATATTTGCTAATATCTAAATATTTAATTTTTATGTTTTTTAACGAGCCAAAGAGGAAGCTATTTTTTAGTTACTTACATTTTTAAATTTGTAAGAGCGATCGAACATTTTTTGGTATAAGAGCCCGATTAAGTGAGCCTTTCCCATCCCTGATTAACCAGTCGGAGTTCGTTCCTGTTCCAAGCCGCCTAATATTTTTTCAAATAAAAAATATTGAGAGAGTTGCAAGGCCTTTGTTTAAAACAGAAA
This sequence comes from Leucophora obtusa, assembly GCA_949987735.1. Lineage (NCBI taxonomy): Eukaryota > Metazoa > Arthropoda > Insecta > Diptera > Anthomyiidae > Leucophora > Leucophora obtusa. Next base: position 107,510,522 of record OX465295.1, on the reverse strand, counting down.
GTGATATTAATTTATGATCTAGAGTCAAACTAAAAAGAACATTCAAATACCTTTAAGTTGAGATATAATACTCCCGAATCCATTAACCCATTAAGCGTGAAATCGTAAAAGTCTGTTTTTTATCCATACTTTTTTATCCATACTTTTGAATATAAAATACAAAATAACTATTATTTAATTGTAGTTAAGGCTCTCAGCTTTAATTTAAGATATAATTTATACCTATAACTAGGGTGACCATTTTTTTCTGACTTGAAATCAGTACAATTTTATTCAAACAGAATCACAAAAAGAATTATATAACCAACCGAACGAATTTGTGACCATCGAATGGTTCAGTTGTGCAACAAAATTTTTCGGTTAAAACTACCGAATTTTTATTAAGGCAAGCCGATTTTAGTTCTCGGAAATAAATTATATTGTATAAACTAATTTCCTGTAGACACAAACGACATATGCGATTAGCACAACGAACCCATTGATTGGCTACAAATTCAGCCGTCAGAACAAATCTGTTTTCTGGAAAAACATTCATATTCTCGCTATTTTTGCCTATTAAAAATGTTCTATAGACAATTTTAAGGTTATGTGAACTTTTTCTATCGAAACTCTCTAATTGTATGCACTTTTCTTTTCGAAAGTTTCACAAAAAAACATTTAGATTTTTTTGTTAGGACATTGAAATGTTGTTGTTACAGCCAAACAAATGTGTATCAAATGATTTTCTATTGTCGCAACTGAATTTTTTTGTTTCGTTTTATTAAGAAAACGCTTAAAACTTTATTGTAAATCACTGAACGGCAAAAAACCGATTCAAATCACTGAAGGGAAGGTTTTTTAAAGCACTAAACGGAAAATATTTTTTATATCACTGAACTGTTGAGTGAAATTTTCCGTTCACACGGAATGCTTTATAAATTGAAGGAATTATAAAAAATTAACTCATTTGCCAGTGAATCAATTCAATTGATTTTATAAAAAGAACAAATACAATTGAATTAATTCCTAAATCATTATTGCTGTTGAACGCGATCAGTTAAAGAATTCACTTGATTTTGTTTTAAAAAATTAACTTTATACAAAATTTTAATTCGATTTACCAGGGATTCAATTGTATTTGAAACTGTATTTTGATTTTTTTTATAAAAATGTAATATATTTTAAATGTTAAAAATCAGTACAATCAGTACAAATTTAAAAAAATCAGTACACGATTTTTTCATCAGTACACGTGACCAAAAATCAGTACATGTACTGATCAAATCAATATGAATGGTCACCCTACCTATAACCCTTATAACACCGCAGATATTAACAGTTAAATATCATATTAATTTTTTTTATTTTTGTGCTTATATACACGGAAAAAATAAAAAGTGTATAATTATCGAAGTACTTAGGTAAAATACAACTTCAAAAGTATATTTTGTAAGTTAGTAAAAAACTACATTTAGATTTATCAATTTTTGGTTTTTGCCAACTTGCCTTAGTTTTTGACCTATTCCATTTATACGCACTACAAAATATGTTAAGTTACCTAAGTTTTTTATTTTATAAATTGTCTTAGAAAATTTTATATTTTAATTAAAAAATTGTGTAACTTAGCACAAAACTTTTGAAGTTGTATTTTACCGAAGTACTTCGGCAATTATCCATTTTTTATTTTTTGCGTGTACATAAATAAATAAACGGCAAATTCTTAAAATAAATATATTAATTAACCCACTGTAAATCACAACTGCGAGTGCGCCGAAAATCAGGCATATCTGTAAAGAAAAAAATAAAAAATCGCGCGATTTTTTACTGATTTCTTTACAGATTTGTCTGATTTTCGGCGCCCTCGCTTCGCTCGCGAGATTGTTCTCAATAAGCACATAGGTTTTAAAAATTCAAGTGCACGCAGAAAAAAACAGGGGGAATATTACCTAAGAGCTATGTAATTATACAACTACATAATTTTCAAGTTAGTTTTACAAAGTTCTAGTAAAATATGCACTTTTTTTGTAAAATATATACAATCCTAGCAAAATATATACATGTGTAGTGGAAAATATCCTAAAAATTACATATATTTTGCTAGAAAATTGGAAAACTTACTTCGAACTTATATAGTTGTATAATTACATAGCACTTAGATAAAGTTCCACCTGTTTTTTTCTGCGTGTGCTTTAAATTTTGCTTGAAGTAAAGTATATTTCAAATTCTAGCACAAAAATATTTCAAACTTGAATTTTTGTTTCCCTTTTGCTGGAGTATGCTATTGAAATAAAATGTAATAAAAGTTGAATTCAAGCCTTGAAACTGGAAAACAGGGCTGGAATTGAACTTGATTTCAACTTGAATTCCAGTGAAAATGTTTATGGGATTGATTCAAATATTTACGAAATAAAAAAAAAACGAACGCTACATAGGAGTACCCCCTAAGCCCGGTCAAAGCCTATTACACAGAAAAGCTTTACTCAGCGAAGCCACTAAACTGCCTACCACATAGGAAAAAACCCCTAAGCCCGGCCGGAAGTCGGTTACACAAAAAAGCTTTGCTCAGCGAAGCCACTAAACTGCCTATCACATAGGAAAAAGCCCCTAGGCCCGGCTGAAGGCCGGTTACACGTAAAGAATTTACTCAGCGAAACCACTAAACTGGCTATCACATATGAAAAAAACCCCAATCCCGGCCGTAGGCCGGTTACACGAAAAAACTTTACTCAGCGAAGCCTATCACATAGGAAAAACCCCTAAGCCCGGCCGAAAGCCGAATACAAGAAATCAAATCAACTCAAAAACTTCAAAATTGTGCAAAGTTCAAAAACAGAAAAATTAAATATCAAATTTAACTCTTTATATCTGCGCTGTTAGAAGGGTTAAACGCTTAAATTATATCTTATATTAAAGTAAAGCCTTATCTACAAATAAATAATAGTTATTTTGTACATTAAATAGGTAAAATATTGAGAAAAAAGCATTTTTCTTGGAAAAATTCCATTTCAAAAACAGAAAATCATGTGCTGGGCCGCAATGGGTTAATAGTTTCGAAAAATTTTTATTCCGGATTAAAGGTGCTTGAATAAGATATTTAATGACAGCCATTTCGTTCCTTTCAGATAACGCATTCCGAAGTTAAAAATATATAAATTAAATGATATATCCAAACTGAAGAGACCCATAATTCGGAAGATATAGGCTGCCGAAAAAAAAAATTTTTTTTCAAAAACCTATTTTACCCCTAATTTCGGTTTTTTTTTTTGAGCTATGCCCGTAAAGTAGATTTGTTCCATTATTTTTTCGACAATATTTGCGAGACTTACGAATTCTAAAATTATTTTCAAAACGAGTTACGCATTAACCCCCTGCAATTTCATAAAAAACATATTCAATACGCCGCAGCCGTGCCGAAATTGGTACGACTCCGCCGCCAATAATTAATTAATTAAGAGTCGGCTTGGTACTCTGGCTCGCAAGGAAAAATTTTTATCCGTACAAAAAGGTTTATTGCAGCATTTACCAAAAAACTTGCAAACAATTAAGAAGAATTTTAATAAAATTCTTGTCTAACTGGAAATTTATTATTTCGAAAGTGAAGAAGATACACTAAAAAATGTCGCAATATCATTATGTGGTCACGGCACAAAAACCAACAGCTGTAGTAGCTTGTGTTACCGGTGAGTTGGAATAGGTCAATTTTGGAATCCTGCAGGAAATGAAGATGTTTTACTGTAAATTTTTTATTAAAGAAAGCTAATAAATAGCCCACTTATACTTTTAAACCATATTTTGAAGAATTTGTGTACTACTACTTCAACGTGTTTATGTGTATGTGCTTTTTATATTTGCAGGCAACTTTACTTCCTCTACAGATCTCAATTTGATTATTGCTCGTAATAGCCAATTGGAAATTGATTTAGTTACGCCAGAAGGTCTACGACCCCTCAAAGAAGTTAATGTCTATGGCCAGATAACAGTGATGAAACATTTTCGGCCCCAGGTAATACATTTTTTTTAAAACGTCGATTACCTCGTGCACGTTTCACTGTTTGTTCTGCTTTTTACAGGATAGCAAGAAGGATTTATTATTTATTCTCACTCATCGCTATAATGTCATGATTTTAGAATGTCGTATGATTGGTGATCAAATAAGTGTCATTACCAAAGCCCATGGCAATGTATCGCATCAATATAGTCCACCAACAGATGGCGGCGTCATGGCTGTTATAGATCCAAAAGCTCGTGTCATTGGCATGTGCCTTTATATGGGTTTATTTACTATCATACCATTGGACAAAGAAACCAGTGAACTAAAAGCAACTAATTTGCGGTAAGAATCTTTGGCTTAGAACTAATCTAAGATTGTGAAAGATTATCGATTACTTTTAATTATATGTATATTGAATATTTAAGTATGGATGAACTAAACGTATACGATGTGGAATTTCTTTATGGGTGCATTAATCCTACAATTATTGTTATACATAAAGATAATGATGGTCGTCATGTTAAGACTCATGAAATAAATTTACGCGATAAAGAATTTATGAAAATTGCCTGGAAACAAGATAATGTTGAAACTGAAGCCACCATGTTGATTCCAGTGCCCACGCCTTTAGGTAAAAAATTTAAAAAAAATTTGTGGTTTTGATGATTTATATTCTAAATTTAAGGTGGCGCTATTGTTATTGGACGCGAATCAATTGTTTATCATGATGGTAATAGTTATCATGCTGTTGCTCCTTCAACATTTAAGGTATTTTTCTGAATTTGACAGACATATTTGATTGATTAAATTGTATTTTTCTTTACAGCAAAGTACTATTAATTGTTATGCTCGCGTCGACAGCAAGGGTCAACGTTATTTGCTAGGCAACATGTATGGGCAATTGTTTATGCTATTTTTGGAAACTGCAGATAATGGAAAAGGATGTGCTTCTGTAAGAGAAATTAAAGTTGAACTTTTGGGTAAGTGGGAATTATCAAAAATAAAAATTTTTTTTTTTAATTTCTAAAAATATTTTTGTAAACTGATGTTTGTTGAAGTCTTTAGAAATGCATCAAAAAATATACCTCAACGTTCATTTAAAAGAATAATTTTAAAAATAAGTCATAAAATGTGAAAGCAATCTTAAAAACTTTTCTTTTATTATACACAACGCTTTCGTTTACTTTAAATTCTTACTACTTTTACTACAATTTGAAAGTTTTATTTACTTTTTGTATTGAATTTTTCCAGCTATAGTAAAAGTAGTAAATTGTAGTAAGCAATCGAACAAGCCCAGTCAGCACTAATATTTCTGTTTCATAAAATTTACTTGGGCTTAAATAAAGTTCAACGAAATGGCTCAGAAATTGGTAAAAAAATCTTTATCGACTAAAATGCCCTCGTCGAGATGAATGGAGCAAAACATTTTTTCGTTCACTTCCACTTTAAACATCATTCGGTATTCTTACCCCTGAGATTAAAACCTCTAATGCCCGTAATTTCAAGCAATTTATTCCTACAAGTACTTAGATACCGTCAGTGCAAGCGAGCAAAGACTAGTAAGTGTTTATATGTATCAATTAGTTATAATTACGGCCATAATCCCGCCCGAAGGCCGGCAACACAAAAAAGCTTTACTCAGCGCAGCTGCCTTCGGGCCTAACACAGAGTAGAAATCCCCTAAGTCAGGCCGTAGGGCGATCACGTTGAAAGGTTTTTTTTGGAGTAAATTCTTGTGACAGTTTTATCAATTTTTGAACCACCAAGATCGGCCTTATTTGTTCCGTTAGTTAAAGCCCCTGTGACAAGCTTTTTTCTTCACTTTTTGTTTACCTTTTTTTAGGAGTTTTGTTTAATTTTTTTTAATTTTTTTTTAACTTTTCCTATATAAGCGAAAACTGCAAATAAAACCAAAAAAAAGTCAAGAAAAAGTATGCAAGTCGCTCACATGCTTTTACTGTCCGTGCGCCAAAGAAAAATGTTGACAAAATTTTGTGCAATGTTAACTCTTTCACTACCCTTGTACAATACAGTGTACACATCTTTAAAAGAATATATAAAATTTAATAGCCCGAGTAAAACGGGTCATACATTATTCTATATTTTTTAATACAGTTATGTCTCGTTACATATTGCTTTGTATGGCACTCTATATAATAAGACATAATTTTCGTCTTTCGAACAGATTTTATATGACCCAATATCTGAATATATCTTTTTACATATGTTGTCATATTTAATCAGATCTCGCCCGTGAAATTTAAATTGTAAGACCAAATATAGCCCATTTTCATGTTTGATTTAAATTTAGTTTAATATTTTATCGAAATCAATTACAATGCATTTTTAATAGGAAAATATTTTTTTACAAAAACAAATTTTGATAAAAAGTTCAAGTGATTTAAAAAATAATAACATGAAAACAAAAAACCGGCAAAATATATTTGTATAGAATCTGAGTGAGATTATCTGACAGTTACCCATACATTATCGACGTTGAAAATATCATGTTAAAAGAGTTAATACTTAACATACGCAGTCAGACTTTGTATGGGATATCGTACCACATACATATGCATATCTAACAACAAAACAAGCCTACCCTATAAACAATTTCACTGGAATTCAAGTTGAAAACAAGTCCAATTCCAGCTCTGTTTTCCAGTTTCAAGGCTTGAATAAAACTTTAATTACATTTTATTTCAATAGCATACTCCAGCAAAAGGGAAACAAAAATTCAAGTTTGATCTATTTTTTTTAAATATACAAATGCTAGAATTTGAAATATACTTTACTTCAAGCAAAATTTAAAGCACTTGAATTTTTAAAACCTATGTGCTTATTGGGTATTGATTTAATAAAGAAACTTTTTCCTTATATAATCTATGGTATATTCTTGTTTCAAATGAACTCCTAATATCTTAGTAAATTTAAATTGAAATTCATTTTCATTTAAAATGTTATAAATTTACAACGAAACAACCAGGGTTCGTATTTGCACGCACATGTGCGTTTTTCGCACATCTTGCACTTGCACATGTGCATGTGCAAATTTGTGTTTATACTTCGCACATGCATGTGCATGTGCATGTGCAAATTTTTGTTTATACTTCGCACATGCACATGTGCATGTGCGCATTTGACTTTGTACTTTGCACTTGCACATGTGCATGTGCGAATAGTATTTGCACTTGCAGACTGGTACTTGCACATTACACATCAACATGTGTATGTGCAAAATGTGCACACATGTGAAACAAGAAAAAACAAATGCAAAAATTTTTAAAAATCGTCAAAATTGAAAAAAAAACACGAAAAATCGCCAAAAATTTGAAAAATTGCCAAAAAATGAAAAATTTTGAAAAAATCGTCAATATTTGAAAAAATTGCCCCAAATTAAAGAAAATCGTCAAAAATTTCAAAAAGTCGTCAAAAATTGGAAAATCGAAAAATTTTGTAAAAATTGAAAAATTTTGTACAAATTTTGAAAAAATCGTCATAACTTGAAAAAATCGTCAATATTTGAAAGAATTGCCCAAAATTAAAAAAAATCGTCAGAAATTATACAAAATTGCAAAATATCGTAAAAATTTTGAAAAAGTCGACAAAATTTGAAAAAATCGTCAATATTTGAAAAAATTGGCCAAATAGTCAAAATTTAAAAAAATCGTCAAAAATTAGACAAAATCGCCAAATTTGCGAAATATCGTAAAAATTTTGAAAAAATTGTCAATATTTGAAAAAATTACCAAAATTTCGAAAAGTCGTCAAAAATTGGAAAAAGTCGGAAAATTTAAAAAAATTGCAAAAATTGAAAAATTTTTTAAAAATATCAAAATTTCAAAAAGTCGCCAAAAATTGGAAAAAAAATTGCAAAATGCCAAAATTGAAAAAGTCGTAAAAATTTGTGAAAATCGACAAAATTTGTTTCTCGAATTTATTTTTCCTTGTTCCAAAACCGTTGTCCGTTTTCATCTAACTCATTTAGTTTTCGAGATACGGGAGATATTCCAAATAAAAGCCCTTTTCTCTCTACGACGCTTAGTTTTCGAGAAAAACGCGATTTTAAAATCTAGCAATGCAAGTCAAAATCTAGTTCCGCTATGGGGGTATTGGTGGCGAGTGTTGAACTTTGGTGCACTCAGTTTTCCTCTAGCTCTTCTAGTTTTCGAGATATGGACGATTTAAATTTTATATAAGCGATTTTCGCACTTATTTTTCCACAGATGACTCACTATGACTTCCGTGTTCCAAAACCGTTGTCCGTTTTCATCTAACTCATTTAGTTTTCGAGATACGGGAGATATTCCAAATAAAAGCCCTTTTCTCTCTACGACGCTTAGTTTTCGAGAAAAACACGATTTTAAAATCTAGCAATACAAGTCAAAATCTAGTTCCGCTATCGGGGTATCGGTGGCGAGTGTTGAACTTTGGTGCACTCAGTTTTCCTTTAGCTCTTCTAGTTTTTGAGATATGGACGATTTAAATTTTATACAAGCGATTTTCGCACTTATTTTTCCACAGATGACTCACTATGATTTCCGTGTTCCAAAACCGTTGTCCGTTTTCATCTAACTCATTTAGTTTTCGAGATACGGGAGATATTCCAAATAAAAGCCCTTTTCTCTCTACGACGCTTAGTTTTCGAGAAAAACGCGATTTTAAAATCTAGCAATACAAGTCAAAATCTAGTTCCGCTATCGGGGTATTGGTGGCGAGTTTTGAACTTTGGTACACTCAGTTTTCCTCTAGCTCTTCTAGTTTTCGAGATATGGACGATTTAAATTTTATATAAGCGATTTTCGCACTTATTTTTCCACAGATGGCTCAATATGACTTCCTTGTTCCAAAACCGTTGTCCGTTTTCATCTAGCTCATTTGGTTTTCGAGATACTGGAGATATTCCAAATAAAAGCTCTTTTCTCTCTACGACGCTTAGTTTTCGAGAAAAACGCGATTTTAAAATCTAGCAATACAAGTCAAAATCTAGTTCCGCTATCGGGGTATTGGTGGTGGGTTTGACCTTTGGTGCAGCGCTTCTTCTAGGTCTTCCATTTTTTTTTTATCTAAGAAAATTGTTAAAAATATTTCTTACCAAATGTTACATTAATAAGGCGTACCATAAAAAAAAATTAAAAATAGAAAAACGCGTTGTCGCGACCTCTAAATCAATATTCAAAAATCTGAGAAAATTGTAATAATTTGTTTTTTTTACCAAAAGCAACATGTTTGATATGTAAAGTTTGAAAAATTAAAAATATAGTCTGATAACAAAATATCTCCAAAAAAGTTTTGTTTAGAAGTTGCAGATCGCAATTGAAGTTTCAAGGTTGTACTCGTTCTATTATTTTTAATTAGTTCAAAATAATGGGAAAAATTGTAAAAATTAAATATAATTATTATGATCGCGACATATCAAATCTAATATATTTTTGGGTGTCCCCTTTAAAATGCTGTTGTTACAGTATTTACCCCCGCCCCCCTAAAGGATAACTTTTTTCTACCTGTAAATAAAAGCAGATTTAGCTGAAATGGTATAGAGAGTTTTTATATAGTAAGGAATAGGGGCAACATTGTGGAGATCGCGAATTCCAACTTTCATGTTTTTTTTTTAAATTCCCTTCATTCTGCTTGCAATATTGTGCGAAAATCGCTTATATAAAATTTAAATCGTCCATATCTCGAAAACTAGAAGAGCTAGAGGAAAACTGAGTGCACCAAAGTTCAAAACTCGCCACCAATACCCCGATAGCGGAACTAGATTTTGACTTGTATTGCTAGATTTTAAAATCGCGTTTTTCTCGAAAACTAAGCCTCGTAGAAAGAAAAGGGCTTTTATTTGGAATATCTCCCGTATCTCGAAAACTAAATGAGTTAGATGAAAACGGACAACGGTTTTGGAACAGGGAAGTCATAGCGAGACATCTGTGAAAAAATAAAGGCGAAAATCGTTTATATAAAATTTAAATCGTCCATATCTCGAAAACTAGAAGAGCTAGAGGAAAACTGACTGCACCAAAGGTGAAATCCACCACCACTAAGCCTCGTAGAGAAAAATAAATGCGAAAATGAATTTTGCGATTTTTTTTTTAAATTTTTGAAGATTTTTTTCAAATTTTCATAATATAATTTTTCATCGTTTCTAATTCTGACGATTTTCATGATGCACATGTGCATGTGCATCTTTTGTCTGCACATCAATTTTTGCACATGCACATGTGCGCACATGTGCGTGCATTACGAAGCCTGATAATTACTTCATCGTACTTGAAATTTGGAGTCAAAATTGCAAACGGTTCTCCAGTAATTAGCTTTTTATGCATTGGAGATACAATAAAATTTTATATATTATATGTATACCCGGTGAAAAATTTCCATATATGAACATTTATGGTTCAACCATATATGTATGGACAGTTTTGCCATTTTCGATTTTTTTTTTTTTAATTTTGACGATTTTTTCTAAATTTTACTTTTTTTTAATTTTTGCAGTTTTTTCAAATATTTGCGAATTTTTCGATTTTTTCAACACATGACTATTTTCAAATTTTGGCGATTTTTCTGAATTTTTTACGTTTTTTCCAATTTTTGGGGTTTTTTCCAATTTTGGAAAATTTCTTAAATTTTGACGATTTTTCTCAATTTTGGCGATTTTTTTTAATTTTTGAAGATTTTGTCAAATTTTGACTTTTTTTCAATTTTAGTGTTTTTTTCAAATTTTGGAAATTTTTTTCCAATTTGGCGATTTTTTCGAATTTTTAACGATTTTTTCAATTTCGGCAATTTTTTTAAATTAAATTTTTTTCGACGATTTTTTCAAATTTTTGACGATTTTTCAAATTTTGACGATTTTTTCCAATTTTTGGGATTTTTCCAATTTTGGAAATTTTTTAAAATTTTGGCGATTTTTTTAATTTTTGAAGATTTTGTCAAATTTTTCACAATTTTTTACTTTTTTTTTCGAATTTAGTGTTTTTTTTTTCAAATTTTGACGATTTTTTAAAATTTTTGCGATTTTTTTCCATTTTTTAACGATTTTTTCAATTTTGTCAATTTTTTTAAATTTTGCAGATTTTTTCAAATTTTTCACGATTTTTCAAGTTTTGACGATTTTTTCTGATTTTTTCCAATACCGGAAATTAAATTTCGGCGATTTTTTTAAAATTTGAAATTTTTTTTTTTTAATTATGCAATTTTTTTAAATTTTAAAGATTTTTTTAAATTCGGCGATTTTTTTAAAATTTGAAATTTTTTTTTTTTAATTATGCAATTTTTTTAAATTTTAAAGATTTTTTTAAATTCGGCGATTTGTTCATATTTGTCAATTTATTTTTAAATTTTTGGCGATTTTTTGAAAATTTGGACAGTTCTTTTTTAATTTCGGCGATTTTTTTCAATTTTGGCGATTTTGTATCCATTTTTGCATTTTTTTTTAAATTATTATCGATTTTTTTTATATATTTGTGATTTTCGACAATATTAGCGATTTTTTCTAATGTTAGCTGTTTTTTTAATGTACGTGCATATGCACTTGCACTTGCACATGTGCGTGTGCGAATTTGTATTCGCACATGCACATTTTGATATGCATGTGCGAATAGTATCTGCACTTGCACATCTTGATGTGCGAAGTGCAAAATATTTTCGCACATGTGCATGTGCGAAATATGAAGTCAAATTCGCACATGCACATGTGCAAGTGCAAAGTATAAATAAAAATTTGCACATGCACATGTGCATGTGCATGTGCATCTTTTGTCTGCACATCAATTTTTGCACATGTGCATGTGCGCACATGTGCGTGCATTACGAAGCCTGATAATTACTTCATCGTACTTGAAATTTGGAGTCAAAATTGCAAACGGTTCTCCAGTAATTAGCTTTTTATGCTATGCATTGGAGATACAATAAAATTTTATATATTATATGTATACCCGGTGAAAAATTTCCATATATGAACATTTATGGTTCAACCATATATGTATGGATCCGAAAAATGAGGTAACACCTAAGTATATCTTCATATATGGACATATATGAACATATACATTTATTAAATATATGCGAATACATGCGAACGTTGCTGTCCTTTAGTATAAGGTTGTACGATAGATATAAATTTATGTATGACATTCAAATTGGGCGCTACATATGTTCCTTTTTTTATTCATGGCATTAAATATAATTCCATATTTATCCAAATATGAGTTGCTTTTACATATATGGAAAAATGTATATGGAATTCCCGGGACATAAACCCTAATGGTGATGAATGCAAGTTTATGTGCATGAACGAACATACATTTAACCTGTATGGATTCACATATGTCGATTTTAAGCTGGGTTATTTCAAATAATTTGGAGTAAGTAAATAAATATTAATATTTCAAAGCTGAAATATAAATATTTTGAAATAAATGAAATATATAGTTAAGTAAAATATTTAGCTACATTTTTGAAATAAGTATTTTGAAATATTTTAAATTTTTGAAATATTTGAAATATTTAAAATATTTGAAATTTTTGAAATATTTGAAATTTTTTAAATATTTGAAATATTTGAAATAAACTGAACATTCTGTAAATGCCACCTACAGCAATCAACTTTTTTTAAAAAAGAAAACACATAAAATATATGGGCACTTCTAAATTTTAGAAGTGCCCATATATTTTATATGTGTTTTCTTTTTTTTTAATTGATTCCTGTATTTGTGGATTTCGGGAAAGTGTGATTTTTATAAAACATTAAGTAAATTTGCTCTTTTTAAGTACTTTGTATCAAAAATGAATCAATTTTGTACTTTTAAATGTTATATTTTATCTTAATAGCTTAGTGGTTTGGAAAAAAATAGTATTACCTCATTAACCCTTTTGGACATGGGGTCACATATGACCCCAAGCTGATAAAGGACAATTTAGTCAAAAAAACGCAAATATTTTGTAACTATTGTTGAATATTTAGAAGTGATGCTTAAAATATAATAGACAAATGTGCAGATCTTCCATGCTAAAATTTTGGAAAAAAATCGAACAACGTTAACCCATTCCTTGCCAGGACCAAGCTTTGAATTCAGCATAGCTTTCCAAGATGTTCCCAAAGTCCAACTTTTAGTATAATATGGGGTCATCTCTAAAAACTCTTGTTGCAAAATTTCAAGCAAAAAAGTTTCCATTTGCAAACAGAGTAGTACATTGGAAGATGACAAAGCAAATTGTGGAAAATTTTCTGTTGTTGTTTTTGTTTTTTCTTTGATATTTTAAATGTTTAATAACGCACCTAGACGAGAACAAGAAATTCTCATTGAGTTTGGAATTTAACTTAACAAATATTTCCCGAAATTCTAAAAACGTCGTCCCCTGACGATTTCCTTAGGCAAGAATGAAATCCGGATAGGGACATGCCTACAACGGATTATTTTTCACAATTTGTTACATACGTTTGGGATTTTAGCATATTTAAGTCCTTTAATGCAAATAAAAATACATTTTTTACTAAGGTTAGTATCGTACTAAAGACATTTTAACATACTAAAGTGTCTTTAGTACGATAGTAACCTTAGTAAAAAATGTATTTATTGCCATAACTTTTGCAAATGAAAACGTTTTTCCTTGAAATTTTGCAACAACAGTTTTTAGAGGTGACCCCATATTATACTAAAAGTTGGACTTTGGGGACATCTTGGAAAGATATGCTGCCATACAAAATTTTTGAAAAATCGCGATTTTAACGTATAGGCCGCTATAGATGAATACATTTTTTTTGTTGAAATATTTTCCTTTTAATTGCTTCTTTACTAAGCCATATCATTTATTAAGGCCGATTTTGCTTTCAGCGATTCAATTGGCTAAAACCTTAAAAAACCGTAAAAATTCATCTAAAACGCGAACAGTGGTTATAATATCAAGTTTTATGCATCAAATTATAAGCCTAAATATGAATACAGGCTCTGTACCTACATTTCACCCCCCCAAAAAATTTATTTTGATTGGTTTTAAAAATTTTTGTATATAAAAAACTAAATGGAAAACCGCCAAACTTTAAAGACATTTAGCGAAAAATCTGTACCATTGATCGAAAAACAAAGTACGGCATTATAATCAGCATGTCCGAAATATATAGAATTGATGGTCAGAGCTCTATTAATTTTTAAGAGTCAAGATTTTGTCATGCAGTGTTATTCGAGTGTTTGGTTAAAAATTAAATCCAATATAAATGTCTAGTTAGATGACAACTGGATGTTTTCCTTTTAGTTAAGTGCTGCGTTAAGGTTTGCAAATTCTTCTTTTTCTTTATTTTTCATTAAATCTTACTCTTAGTTAAAAAAAAATATGAAGAAAAAATGCAATTTAATGAATAATATGCAATAAAAATCATGAAATATGTACTTAAAAGGAAAATATGCAAAAATATGCAACAACAAATCGATGCCATTTTGTCGGCACGGCCTAAAGCCCCCATACATTTGCAATATTATGTCCAATATAATGGCACAGCATTTTTCTCATTTTGCCACACACCATACAATAAATTGCAACATAAGTATATGTAACAAAAGATGGCCATGCAATATATGATTTCAACATAACCTCAAAATGCATACAAACATAAACAGCGCAAAATTAAAATTGCACAGTGTTGCCAATAGATTATGCAATATTTCAAGTTGTTCAATAAAAATCAAAACTGTTTTGATTCACTACATAATATTGCTCAATCTTCAATTGAATACATACACGGTTAATATGCTTGCACCACTTGCATATGCTTGCAAATGTATGGCCCGCTTAAGAATATGAATATACAATAAGTGCGTTCCCGTACGTTCCCAATGTTACCGAAATTTACCCAAAAGCGTTCCCGTACTCGAAAATTGGGTAAATGAGAGCGCTAATGAGAGTGTATTAGTGTTTCTCTTTATACCAAAATTTACCCAGACTTTTTCTTCGGTAAACTTTGGTAAAACAGCTGATGTAAATCTAAACAAAAAACAATTGTGAAAATAGATTTAAAAATTTAATTAAAGAAATAAGCAAAAGAAACTTGTTTTTTATATGAATTAATTGAATAACATCAAAAACAACTTTCAAATGCGAATAAATATGGGTATTTGTGCCAATTTGCAAACTGAAATTGTACGCATTTTCACATTAGTGATGGGATTTGTGGCACAATCTAAGATTGATTGGTACAATGGCACAACCGATACAATTTTGGCACATTTTGGTTATCTACAAAATTTAATAGAAAATGGATTTAAAAAATAACAATTCTCTAAAAATTCCTTAATTTTTAGTTTCTAAGCATTTATTGGTGTTAAAATACCTTTTTTCGAACAAAGCAAAACAAAAAAATGTCATCGAAGATATTACCGAATAACCCATAGAATTTTAAAAATTCAAATGATTTAAATTTAGCTCAGAGCTTCGAAAGAATTAATTTAAGTTTAATTCATGAAAATTTTAATTCAGTTTTAGAAAATCTTTCTATGTACACCATTACGTGTAACCATTTCTAAAGAATTCATTCATTGGCTGCATTCCCAAATCTTTAATAAGAACCGAATGAATTTCATTTATCATTCACCTTTTAATTGAATGAATTCAAGAAAATTTTAATTAATTTGGTTAGAATTCATTCAAAATAGAATTAATTCCATAAGAATGCTATTACGAAATGAAATTAAAGTTGAATTACACGAAATGAAATTAAAGTTGAAAACACGGGTACTGAGTCAAAATTGAGTTTTGACACAATGAAGGCCCATTTGGTACAATTTAGTCACACACTTGGCACAAAACAAAATTTTTCAAGTCCCATCACATTATTCTTTGAAATAAGATTTTGGGCTAGAAAAGTGGTTTTTTGTATTCCCGGGTAATTTTGTCATTTTGCGAGAGGATTTTGTGCTTACTCTCATTTTACCGAACTTTACCCAAACCCTCATTGATGATTTTATAAAAATTTTCAATTTATGTTTTCAAAAACATTGAAACGCAAAACCTTTTATATCTCAGTTTAAAAACAAAAGGAAATCATACCACTTGAAAATAAGCGGTTCACTTCATCGTTTTCCATAGGAAATTTGTTTCGAATATTTGCAATATTCAGAGACATTTTTAACAAAAAATTTCTTAAGAAATATAAAATAAATAATTTTTTTTTATTTAAGGTGAAATTTCTACACCTGAATGTATAACCTACTTGGATAATGGTTTCTTATTTATTGGATCTAAACACGGTGACTCTCAATTGGTTCGTTTAAGTACTACACCAAATGAGAGTGGTTCATACGTTATACCAATGGAAAATTTTACGAATTTAGCACCAATATTGGATTTAGCTGTTGTCGATTTAGATCGCCAGGGGCAAGGCCAAATTATAACATGTTCGGGTACTTTTCAAGATGGTTCTTTAAGAATTATTAGGTAAATTACACTATACAATACATCCCAGCTAAAAAATAAGATATGACCATACAATTTTCAAAGGAATAAATTATAATAGAACATTAAAAATATGTACATTATTGTGCACAACACCTTACAAGGTTTAGAAGTTAAATTGGAGTTATCAACGCATTCTTTGTACGTCATGCATTGCGAAATTTATTTGTGATGTTGTTTGTAAGTTGATGTACCCAAGAATGTAGGTACTTATATTGTATGCACTATTGTAATTAATTCTTTTGAAAGCATACCTTAAGGTATCCATCTAGAAGTGGTAGAGCCTTTTTTTTGCAGGGATGTAAAAGAATTGAAGCTATGAAAATAAATTATTTGCTGTTTGTACTACTTTTAGAATTGGTATTGGTATACAAGAACATGCCTGTATTGATTTACCCGGTATCAAGGGCATGTGGTCTCTAAAAGTCGGCATAGATGATAGTGTTTATGAGAATACTTTGGTTTTGGCATTTGTGGGCCACACACGTATTTTAACATTGACGGGAGAGGAAGTAGAAGAAACTGATATACCCGGTTTTCTAAGTGATCAACAAACATTTCACTGTGCCAATGTGGATTATGATCAGGTGGATGAGAAGTAATTATAAAAATTAATATGAAATAATATTTGATACTCCTTTTATTTTAGATTATACAAGTTACTCCTTTAACTGTTCGTTTAATAAAAAGTACCACAAAAAATCTAGTTTTTGAATGGCAACCAAGTGCTGGCAAACGTATCGGTGTTGTATCTTGTAATGCTCAACAAATTGTTATTGCCTCAGCTCGCGATGTTTTCTATTTGGAAATAGATGATGAAAAACTTGTGCAGGTTTCACAAAAAACTCTGGAATATGAGGTGGCTTGCTTGGATATAACTCCTTTGGGAGACGGCAAAAATCGTTCGGATCTAGTAGCTGTCGGCTTATGGACTGATATTTCAGCTGTGGTATTAACTTTACCGAGTTTGGAAGTTTGTCATACTGAAAAATTGGGCGGTGAAATTATACCCAGATCCATATTAATGACCACCTTTGAAGGCATACACTATTTGTTGTGTGCTCTAGGTGATGGTTCTATGTTTTATTTTATTTTAAATAATAAAAATGGTAGCCTGAGTGATAAAAAGAGAGTCACATTGGGCACTCAACCGACTACTTTAAGAACTTTTAAATCCTTTGCTACAACTAATGTATTTGCTTGCTCGGATAGACCTACCGTTATATACTCATCTAATCATAAATTGGTCTTTTCAAATGTTAATCTAAAAGAAGTCAATCATATGTGCTCTCTAAATGCCCAAGCTTATCCGGATAGTCTAGCACTGGCTACAAAGAATTCAGTTATCATTGGTACCATTGATGAAATACAAAAATTACACATTCGCACAGTGCCACTAGGTGAGGGACCTCGTAGAATTGCTTATCAAGAGAAATCCCAAACTTTTGCTGTGGCCACTATGCGTATTGATGTCCAAGGCAGAGGTGGTCCCAAACCAACACGGGCCAGTGCTTCTACTCAAGCTCAAAATATCACATATGCTTCAAATATTGTTCCCAAGCCTGGTGCTGGTAACACTTCAACTACAAATGCTGAAATTGGTCAAGAGCTTGACATAAGTAACCTCCTGATTATCGATCAAAACACCTTTGAAGTATTACATGCTCATCAATTTATGCCCTCCGAATCAATAATGTCTATTATGTCGGCCCAACTAGGTGATGACCAGAATTCGTATTATGTCGTCTCTACCGCTCTGTTATATGCTGATGAACCCGAACCCACTGTGGGTCGTATAATAATATTTCATTATCATGATGGTAAATTAACACAAGTTGCCGAGACAAAAATAGATGGTGGCTGTTATTCTATGGTTGAATTTAATGGAAAAGTTTTAGCTGGTATTAATAGTTTCGTCCGTCTATATGAATGGACCAATGAAAAAGAGTTGAGGATGGAGTGTAATATACAAAAGAATATAACTGTTTTATGTTTAAAAGCTAAAGGTAAGTGGATTTAAAGGAGATTTTTATTTTTTATTTAAAGAAAAGAGGTTGCCTTTTTCTAAAGATAAATGTTAGCTGTATTTTGTCTCATGCTTATCAACGTTAAGTAATTAAAGCAAATCTAAGCTAAACCGATTGTAGTATAAACATTTTTAAACAGGTTATGTTTATAATTTTTCCGTTATTTTCGAACGTACGTTATCAAAAGTTTTTAGGATGTAACGCGAATAAGTTACGTTAGATGTGAAAATGTATAAACATTGAGTTTTCAACGTTGATAATTATCCTTGTTGAAAGTTAACGTGCATACAAAAAGTAATGTGTTAGTTTTCGTCTGAAACACGTTTTAAGCACTTTGAGTTATTTTATGAGTTAACGTATATAGTTAAGTCGAAAACACAGCTGTTGTTAAATTTTCTAAACTCAAAGATCTTGTAATTTTCCTATATGAAAAAGTGAATATCATTACATCAAATCTACTTTTTGGCCACATTTGTTCTATTTTCTCTATTTATCGTTATATATACCCTGGTGACTCCCAATATCAAAGTTCAACCTTTCATAGTCCCTGTCCAATTTTGAAACATTTGTATTTATCGGTTTTATGTACTGTTAGTTTTTAAGATTGGACATTTTTTAAATTTTGGTCCATTCTAATGTGATTTTTGTTTGTTTTCCAGGTGACTTTATATTAATTGGAGATTTAATGCGTTCCATGACATTATTGCAACACAAACAAATGGAAGGCATTTTTATTGATATTGCCAGAGATAGTGATCCCAAATTTATGAGAGCAATTGAAATTTTGGATGATGATACATTTTTGGGTTCTGAAGATAATGGAAACTTGTTTGTATGCCAAAAGGATAGGTAAGTTGTGTGGTTCGACAATCTATCCCTTGCCTTCAAAAATCATACGAAATCATTTCTCAGTGCTGCCACAACTGATGAATTACGTTCAGAATTGCCCGAAGTGGCACGTTTTCATTTGGGTGATTATGTCAACGTATTTCGACATGATTCTTTAGTAATGCAAAATGTTGGCGAGCGCACCACACCCAATCAGGGTTGCGTTTTATATGGCACCGTCATGGGTGCCATTGGTATTGTTACACAAATACCACAAGATTTTTATGAATTTCTACACAGTCTCGAGGAGCGTCTAACAAATGTTATAAAATCGGTGGGAAAAATTGATCACTCTTATTATCGTAGTTATCAGACTACACAGAAGACAGAGCCTTGTGAGGGTTTCATAGATGGTGATCTTATTGAAAGTTTTCTGGATTTAACTCGTGACAAAATGAAAGAATGTGTTTTGGGTTTAGAGGTAAGTAATAATAAATAACAATAACTTTTTATTTAAATTTATAAAAAATATTACAAATTAAGATTTATTGACTAGAATTTGAAGTAAAGTAAAAATTAAATTTATTTTATAGAAATTCTAACATGCTTATTCAAAAATTTTTTTTGTCTTATCAGAGGCTAATTGAACGATTTTTGTTGTTGTTTTCCACATTAATTTATTTTATTAAGCTGTAATAAAATTCGAAACTTTTTTGTGAATGCAAGCCTGAATTTCTAAAGTCTTTAATTAAACCTTTAATGCTTTGTCTTGTCAAAATTATTTGAAGTACTGAGGATTTGTATTGTTGTGTTAAATGAAGATAACTAAATTCTTTGTTTAAATCAGTGTTTCAAATAAACATTTGTTAAGATTTTTTAACTGACGTCGTCATAAATTAAATAATACGTATGTATTATTTTTATATTTTATTTGGATGGAGCATACTTTTCTCTATATGCTCCGAAAATTTCAATAAAAAATTCGAAGAAATTAAATTTCCCTATGTTTTTTTGTAAAATATGTTTTAGTTCCAAAGTAATACTCTATGTGGTAAATTTCAGTCTTGCATTATCATTTGCTGTGTTAAGTCATAGTTTATTCTGTTTCCTTAAAGTGTAATAAAAGTTTACGGTTTATTTTTTTCTTTATTTCTTGTTGTTATTGTTTGTTAACAATATCTAAATATTAAAAAAAAAAACAAAAACAAAATTAAACGCAATCGTGAAGAAGGTGTTGATGCCTGCTCTGGGTATAACATGAATAGAAAAAAAAATGATCACAAACAGCTCTCAGAGAGCTAGCAATTCAAATTATTTTGCACCTCTGCACACTATCGATGATAACGATAATGATGAATTAATTATCGAACCAGCTGTTAAAGTCAACATACCACCAATAACAATATTAAAATGTAAAATTGAACAAGTTCATGAAATATGTAGAATATTAAAAATCAAAGATTACTCTATACGTAAAATTTCCATCGGTCTAAAATTGTTTTGCACAAATAACGTAGATTTTACTACCGTTTGTGACTCTCTCACTAAGAAGTTTCAGCTCGAATACTTCACATATGCTGCTAAAAACGAAAAGCGTTATAAGGCTGTACTATTAGGTCTAGATAAAACAGACCCATCAGTTGTTAAGTCCAGACTTTTAGACATGGGCCTTAAATGTATCGATGTTAAAATTGTTACTAGAGCCTATGCTGGAGACAGTAACAACGAACAAATTATATTCATTGTCTACTTTGAAAAAAAGTCAATCACATTAAGAGAATTAAGGCAAAACCACTCAGCCATCAACTACATAAAAGTTAGGTGGGAATACCAAAAACCCAACAAAACAAAACTGACCCAATGTTATAATTGTCAGATGTATGGACACGGTGCCAGCAGATGCAATGTTAAAACATTTTGTGCGCATTGCGCCGGGAATCACAAAACTGAAGAATGCAAGTCAACCATTGTAAAATGTGCTAATTGTAAAGGCCCCCATAAGGCTATGTCCCCTGACTGCCCTAATAGGGAAACATATAAGCAAATAAGGCAACGTGCTCAACCAAAGAGTACCAGACAAAGAAGCCAACAATTCAACAACCAATCAAATTACAATGTTAATTTTCCAAATGCTTTAAATCAGAGCGAAACACCAAATCCATCTAGAACGGGTTATAGCCAACCATTCACCCAAAATAATGATAATAATAATTTGTTCTCTTTAGAAGAATTAAAAAATCTTTCCTTTGAATTAATTTCAAATTTAAAAAAATGCAGGTCTCGTGAAGAGCAATTCGAGGTTGTTACAAACCTCGCATGCAAATTTTTGTACCAATGAACAGCAACATAATGTTATTACAATGGAATGCTCGTAGCATTCGCACTAAAAAAGACGAATTATTCCATTTCTTGGAAAAAACCAATATTGACATTTGTTTACTTTGTGAAACCTGGCTAAATAAAAAAATTACAATAAAACATCAGAACTTCTACTGCTACAGATACGATCGACAACATGGTGGAGGAGGTGGAGTAGCTATTTTAATTAAAAAACACATTCAGCATCAACTTATACCTCCTATTAACACAGAACTGATTGAAAACATAGGTATTAAGGTAAAATCTGGTAATGACTTTATAAATATTTATTCTTGCTATTATCCTGGTGGGTCAACAAACAGGGACCCTAGAAGAAAACAAACATTTGCGTCAGATATTCGTAAACTAACGAGCTCAAATAAATACATATTAGGAGGAGATTTTAACTGCGGACATAGTTATTGGGGATGTCAAAGAAGTAATGGCTGGGGTAACATATTATATGAGAAACTCCATCTAAACCAAACACAAATAGTATTTCCCTACGAATGTACCTATATTCCGGCTGATCCAAGTAAACAACCGTTAACTCTAGATTTTTTTCTAACTAACATATCTCAAAATATGTCCGCAGTAAAAGTTATAAATGACTTGAGTTCTGACCACCTACCAATCATTAGTACTTTAATTTAAATTATAAAATGGTAGACAATTTATGAAATTCATAAACAGGAATCTTCCTGTGGCGGATAGCTTTAATGAAATAAACAACAGCACTCAAATTGACAACATGATAAATGTTTTCAATAATGTAGTAAAACTGGGAATAGATGAAAGTGTGCCCAAACGTAGAATTGCATCAACCTCTAAACCCTTACCAAACAACATAAAAATTATGATACAATTAAGGAACGTATTTAAAAGGAACTGGAAGCGTTACAGAGATGTTAATGATCGTCGAGCCATGACACGTTTAAATAAAAATATTACGAATGAAATAAACCACTTTAGAAACCAAACTTGGAATAACATGTTGTCCAATTTGGACAAAGCATCTTCCCCATTTTGGAAAGTTTCAAAAATGTTAAAGAAGAAATCTAGCAATATTCCAATTTTAAAACACAGCAATGTAGTATGTTTCACCCAGCAAGAAAAGGCTGAAATTTTGGCTCACAACTTTAATTTGAACCACTGTATTTTCATCATATTTAAGTGATACTACTACGATTACTGAGGTTAATGGTGTTGCAAACCTTATTCGTAATATTAAGCCAATCCCACAAAACTGTTACTTCACTACTACTGAAAAAGTTGGTGTAATTATAAAAAAATTGAAAAACAAAAAAACTCCAGGTTTAGACGATATTAATAATAAATGTCTAAAAAATTTACCTGATAAAGGTATCAACTATCTAACGAACATCTTTAATGCTTGCCTTAAATTATGCTACTTTCCCAGTGATTGGAAAATCTCAAAAACCATACCAATACTCAAGCCAAATAAACCTCCTGATTCTCCACTTTCTTATAGACCAATAAGTCTGCTCTCTTCTATAAGTAAAATCTTGGAAAAAATTATTAAGGAAAAGCTTATTAATTTTATCGATGCAAACAACATACTTCCATCGCAACAATTCGGGTTCAGAAGTGAACATAATACGTCTCAACCCCTACTAAAAATCAGAAAATTAGTTAAAAATAATTTTCAAAACGGCAAATCAACTGGAATGATATTGCTAGACATAAAAGCTGCGTTTGACTCCGTTTGGCATAATGGACTTATTTTTAAATTGAAAAAATTCAACTTTCCAATTGAACTGATAAAAATTATTCAAAACTTTCTTCAAAATAGATCGTTCAGCGTTTACTTGGATAAAACCTGTTCACAACAAGTTAATATCATTGCAGGATGTCCACAAGGTTCTTGCCTATCGCCAGTTCTTTACGACATCTTTACTGCTGACATTCCAACATTTTCCAATTGCATTACGTCTATATTTGCAGATGATACATCAATTCTTAGTTCTGATGTTTATTCAGCTGATATTATTACAAACTTGCAGTCTGCTCTTACTGGATTGAGTAATTATTTTGATAAATGGAAGATTTTGGTTAACCCTGAAAAAACGCAGGCTATTTATTTTACAAGAAAACGTAAGTCTTGTTTTATACCACAGAGTTTACCTGGTTTCATGAACTATGATATTCCATGGGAAAACAACGTCAAATACTTGGGCGTAATGCTTGATACAAAGCTTAATTTTAATAATCATATTCCCTATGTAGTGGACAAAATTAACAAAATTATTAGAATAATGTACCCAATTATAAACAGAAAGTCGGAAATGAACATAGACAATAAAAAACTCATCATAAAATCTATATTCCACCCCATAATGTTTTACTGTGCTCCAGTTTGGTACACGTCTGCAAAATGTCATATAAAAAAACTCCAAGTAGCACAAAATAAGCTACTTAAAATGATATTTAAACTACCATGGCACTATTCCACCCGACGCCTAGATAGTCTCGCTGGCTTCGAACTCGTTCTGGATAAAATCGAAAGATAGAATCTAAATTTTAATGGAAGATGCCAACTCTCATAACATGTACATATCAATGAACTCTTCTCACCATAATTTTATCTACTTTATTTTTTTCTGATTTTTATCTTATACCTCTGCTTCATAAAGGTTTTTGTAAATTTTTTTCCTTCCGTTTAATAATAATGTACATAAATTTCATAAATTAAAAAAATATATTTATATATCTAAGTAGAAAAGGAACGAAGTTCCTAAACTCTTTGCTTCTAAGTCAAATGTAAATAACAAGGTTGGTTACCGTTATCGTTATAATACCGTTATCGCTAAAATACCGTTTCAAATTGAATACCGTTACCGTTATCGATACCTCTAAAAAATTTCTAAATACCGTTATCGTTACCGATACCGTTATTTTTATGGGTAGTTACCGGTATTTTACCGGTATTTATTATTTTATATAAAAATTACAATTTTTTTATTTTTTATTTTATAATCTTGAGAGTTTTTTTTTACAAAAAATTTATAGATAATAATTTTACTTATTAAAACTACCAGTATTGAATTTATAGCTTAAAATCTGTATTTTCAGTACTTAAAATAAAAAATATGCCATGTTTTTACTTGTTTTTATATGTTTTTAACATAATTTTTAATACCGGTACGTACCGGTATTGCTGTTTCGATAACGGTATACCGTTACCGAAACAGTCTTAAATACCGTTACCTTTACCGTTACCTAAACAAACGAAATCTGATACCGTTACCCTTACCGTTATTCGTTTCGGTAACCAACCTTGGTAAATAATATAAATATTATAAGAAATAAATTGAAATTAAAAAAATGTGGTAAATTTGTGTGTAACACTTTTTGTTTGTACTTTTATTAACTTGTTTTTATTAGAAATCGTATATCTTATAACAGGGCAGAATAAAAAGATAAAAACTACATCAAAAGATGTAAGAATTGCACGCAGAAAAGCCAATGACGATTCCTTGATGGATGTTGAAGACACGTCATATGGGGCAGGTGCTGATGGCTTAATATAAGTTATAAAAGTAATCAATATATATAAAAATTGGGGGAAAAATACGAAATAAATTTAAAAATTTACAAAATTCTAGCATTTTTACAAAATAATATGAGTAGCATAATGTATAATAATATATCTACCATCGACTATTAGGTTTAATATAAAAAATACTCTTTAACCGATTGTTCCCAAATTTGGTACACATGTAGAAAACTGCGAGGTATGAATTTTGTTCATACACGGTTTTTTTCAATTTTTCTGTTTTCTTAGCGTAAAATCAATTTTAAACTTCAAACGCGTTTTTCTCACAACCATGAGTTCAAAATCGGCTGCCACTATACAGACAAGGTGGGTTAACCGATTTCGATCCCGTTTTTTTCTTTCGTAGTTAAAAAAAAACTGCAGTCCTTATCGTGGCCCTTTTTTGAATTTCAATCAAATAAATTTTATATTCCCAAATAAAGTTGTTTTTTCTTGACGTTTCTTTGGAATTTTCAAGTTTGTGTGGCAACTTTGTTTAAAAAATTAAAAAAATAAAAATCGGGGCAGGATAAGGATTAGAGAATCTGGTATTAAGAATCACTTTACATTTTTATTTTCCAATAATTAATGAAGGCTGTACAGTGGCAGCCGATTTTGCCTTTTTTTTTAAATGCTAATAATAGAGTGGCAATCCTGGCAATTTTGGTTGGAAAAATTTAAAACTAATATTTTTTGAAAATACTACAATAGCATATATTTTAAATAAAAAAATAATATAGTAAAAATATTGCTATTTGAATTTTTGACAACCGTTTGAATATGCCCCTTAAAATTCTGTTGTTACAGTATTTACTCCCCTTAAAATATTTTCATTAAATTAACTTGAACAGAAATTGTTAACCATTATATATTTGTTCTACAGTTTTATTTAATGTTCTAAAACTTAAATAAAGAAAAGTTTAAAGTTTTACGTCATTGTATTGTTATTTCCATTAGTTTTTGTAAGTCTGTTTGGAGAATCCAATTCTGTTTAGAATCCAATTCCTGTACGGATTTCATAAAGACCTCCTAAATAAAATCTAATTTAAAAAGTTTTTGATTTTTGTTTTTCAAATATTAAATTAGAATTATGTATAAAATTACACTTTGAATGTTCTATCTATGTATATTTAACATTACTAAAAACTATATTTTTTTTTCTTCTTTCCTTTTCCTATACTTTTACAGATCACTATGAATGGCGATAAAAAAGATGCCGATGTTGATGATGTCATAAAAATTGTTGAAGATCTCACTAGAATGCATTAAAATGTGTTCCAGGTGAACAAAAATGTTTTAAAATCCTTTTTTTACCTTCAGTTATTGGTTTTTCTGTTTTTATTTCACATTTAAAAGAAGTCTACTACATTATCTCTTTTTTTCTATGAAATGTTGCTCCTTTTCGAGTTTTTCTAACTTCTGTTGATTTTGCAGTTTTGCTGTTTATTCAACATTTACTACAAAATTTTGTCTGTTTTCTTAATTTTTCGTTTATTTAAAGAATAAAATTATATAATAATTGTATACAACTCTTACATGATTAATTTCCTCTTAATATTTAAAATACAAAAATCCCAAAATTCCATTAAAGAAATATTATTGGGGGGAAAATATCTATATTTTGGTATAAAATTAAAAATAAGCTGTGTTTGTGTGTCATGCCTATCAAAGCTATCTCGAACAATTTTGACAGTAGAAAGCCGGAATAAGTGAAAAAACTGTCAAAATCGTTCTAGATAACACTGATATGCAGTCACACAAACACAGCTATAGTTACAATTGAATACCTGACAAAAAAACATATTGAATTTGTAAGTGCTTATGCATAATGATTTGCGAACTTTATAACACATTTATAAAACGAATTTTGTATGAAAAATTTGTTTTATAAGTCACTTGTCGCATATGACTAGGGTTTTTCTTTTCCCGGACTTTTTCATTTCCCGGGACAGCGGGATTTTTTTCGGAAATTCCCGCGATCCCGGGAATTCCCGCTCGTTAGAAAATATATAAATTCGACATATATTGTACTTAAAAAACTACTTTTTGGTTAAACACCGTTCGACAAAGTTTATCTTTTGGTTGTATCCATGAGAAAATGTTCTGAAAGGAGGGCTAAATATCCATGTCTTCCACTTTTTCCAGGTCAATTCGTTTAACAATTTAAATCGTGAATTAGTATTTATGTAATATATTTATATGGAAGGCCGTCCTAATTAAAAAAAACTCTTAGTAATATATTAACTAAATATTAATTTCGCGGTTTAAGCTGTTAAACGAATTGATATAGAAAAGTGAAAGACACGGTTATATTATTTTGATCCCTTTTTTCAGGATATATTGGAATTGTTAATGGGTGCAAACTTGTGTCGGACCAGTTTTATAGTCAGAACTAAAATCAATTTTTTGCTTAAATATTTCTTATACATGAAATCCAAAAATTTCTATTTCTAGATATTTTGTTTTTTTCTATGCAGATTTTCAGAAGTATCCGTCTAGAATTAGTTTTATAAAAAAGTTTAAAAGTGAGCATTTTTCACAGAAATTTTTAGGCAAATTCGCCTAAATTGTTTTATAAAAGTAGACACTAAAATATTAAATAGTTTCATAACTTTAATTAGTTTCTTGAATAGAAATTTTTTATGCCACAACTCCTTAAAAAGAAATTATTTAATATTCATATTTAGTTGCATTTTAAATTATATAGTTGCATATCGTTAGCTGAAATGCAAAACCACGTAACTAACATTTTTACTATTTTACAGGAGAAACAAAAAATGTTATATATTGAAAAATAAATGGAGTTTTGGTAATCAAATATCGCAGATTTTCTAAATATAGACTGATTAATTCATTTCTGGAATAAAAGTAATAATTTATTAATGTTTCAAAGAGTTAAGTTAGTTATGCGCTTTTGAACTCGTATTTTCTTAAACAAAAACACGTAACTACAATGAATTTTTTTTAAGTTTCAAGGAAAATTTTGTTTTGCATTCATAAAATGTAGAATAAAAGAAGTTGTTCTCATGTTATTTAATATATCGCTTTATATATTTATTATTTTTTTTTAAATATGAAAATAAAAAATGATTTACAAAAGCAAAAGATAATTAACAACAATAACTACAATACAAATAAAGGAAAAAATTAAACCTTTACTTCTCAAATGGAATTTCATTGTAATAATAATGACAATCGGGTGGAAGAAATGGTTTAAGGTCCTGAAGATGTTGCCATTTTTTGCTTGAAATTTTTATTCTTTGTAAATGCAACTTTAAAGTTTCAAACGCTTTTAATTTGTTTCCAATTCTTTGTGGAAATTCCTTAAACTCATCTGTTGCACTTAATTTAAAATAAATTACTCCAGAGGGATCATACGCTAATACACGAATCATATTGACTGTGGGATCTCCAAAAAAAAAATTTATTATAATTAACAAAGTAAAAATTTCAAACTATAATCACTATAATTATGAGAAAATAGGACTACTAGGGGAGGGGAGCGTAGTAGCAGTATCCGCTAGTGAAATATAAAAATTCAAATCCTACTATGAATAAATAAAATTCAATAGAAATAAATATGTGTTAGTTACAATTTTCAAGCAACAAGTATGTAGTTACGTGCTTTCGATTTTCGCTAATAATATGTCTAATTTTTATTATATGACAGTAAAAATTGGAGAAGACGTGGACCTCGTTGATATGCATCATAATCGATCAAAAAACCGATTTTGAATTTTTTGTTAGTTACGTGGTTTTGCATTTCAGCTAACGATATAAAAAATTCAAAATAATTTGAAAAAGCTTCTGATGTATTTATTATTTTAAAAATTAATAATATTTAAAAAATATATTTAAAATAAAGGAATAGCAATTGAACTTTAAATGAAATTATTTGAAGTAAAAGAAACTCAAAATACTTATCCCAGTAGAAAAAAATACTAGTTCAGAACCAGTTATGTACTAGCTTATTTGAACCAGGCAACTAGTACGAGTTCTACCGCCTCTCCATACAAACAACTGTAGAATTTAACATGGAGATGTCATAGGGATGGGGACAATTGTCGCCAAACTCCCACTTTGGTACTAGTTGTAGAACTAGTTTGAAAATTACAATTTAAGGACGAAAAATAGGGAGAAAAACTGGTACTAATGTGACACTCGCGGACCCAGTTCCGAAGTTAGTCTTTAGAAATAGTATTTTACCAGTTGGTAAAGATCTAAATTACATATATACGTAGATGAAAAACAAACACTTTTTCTTTGATGAAATGTAGATTAGACCGATAGTTTCCTTACTGAAATAATTAGGTCCATTTAACAAACGTAATCTAAAATATTTTGTGTTTATGATTTCTAATCACAATAAAAAATTTTAGTGTTTATTCGCAACTTCAGACAATATTACTAACAACAAATGTAAACAAAACTAGAATTTCAAAACTCCTATTTAAATTTAATCTTTCGAAATAGTCTCGCATTGTTTCAATGAAACTAATAGGTACACAAATGGTTAAAAATTGTTTTAAGAATAAAAACAGGGAGCTGTACTAGTACTTATACGAAATTTACCAAACTAGTTCCGGAGTGACTCTTCGGTACCAGTACTGTACCAGTTGATTTGCACCTAAAAGCAATTTACAGTAAAAAAATTTGGGTGTTTAATTGCAAACTCTAAATACAAATATAAACGAAATGAGAATTTCAAATCTCGCATTTTAATTTCTTTTGCAATCCCTACATAGATCGTATTTAACTAGTACACAACTGGTTCAAAATGGTTATTTTGAGAACTAGTTTTGTAGTTTCTAGTCAAAAAACTAGTACTTTTTAGAACTAGTTCTACCATTTGCTACTGGGTATGTTAATTGAAAATACGAAAAAATTACTATTTTTTAACTTTAATCCCTAGTTTATTGGAGGTATTTGGAACTGAAATAATGATGTTGAAATGTTGTATAAGGCTGGTTTACACTATAAGATTTTCGGTACGATTTTACTTCAGTACACGTGCAAAACATATAGGCAATTTTGCAAAATCTTTCCGAGAATCTTATAGTTTAAAACATCCTATATAAATATTGCTTTATTTGAACAAATATCATCTTAAAGAAGAAAAAATTCTCGAACAAGTATTTTAGTTTGTAAATTTGGTAATTGCTAATATAAAATTTTTCGGTTTAACTAAACCAAATTCAATTGGCATCCAAAAACAATTTGGCTTAATTCAGTTTATTAAATTTTAAACCGTATTTTTTAATTTTAAATATTTTTCATTTAAATTAATTTAAAAAAATCAATGCTTTAAATTTAAATAAAGCTTCTAAAATTGCAATAAAACTAGATAAAACTGCTGTAAAAGACTAAAAAAAATCCCGGGAAATCCCGCATAAAATTCACGGGATTGCGGGATTCAAAAAAGGGCGGGATTCCCGGGACATAAACCCTACATATGACTCATCGCCTTTCAAAAAGATATACTTCTAGGCAACCAATTTTATTTAAGTTGATAAAAAGCTTTATTAAAAAATGAGATATAAAAGGTTTAGCATTTTAAAGCTTGAAATGTTTTTATACACATCTCATCAGGCGTCATTCACGGGACTCTTTAATTTTGGAATATTTATACCCTACACCACTGCGTGAACGGGTTCTGATGATAAGTTTGTGCTGATGCTTGCAATCGATTAATCGACGAAATATTTACCCAGCAGAAATTACTGCTGGCTTGGAAGCAGTTTTGTCAGCTAAAGTTGAGCAGTGAAGCGATTACATTATCGATGATATCATGCCTTATTTTTGTTCGAGATAGCTCGCGTGAAAGCACTTGTTTCGAGATCCGAAAAGTCATGAATTCACCGCTTTTAATTTGTGCTCCCGTTTTTCTTTTAAAATGTCGATAATTCATGCCTTCTCGGAAGTGCATATTATAAAGCTTTTCAACTATTTAAAATCATGCCTTTTCAAACGCACAATATTCCTGCATATTTTTCCATGAAGACAAAATGCCTCTTATTTTCAGTAAAACCATGCCTTCGCAAATGTGCATATACATATATAACCCATTTTCGATCAATAAAATACAGTATTAATATTACTATACCCTACACCACTATGTGGTCAGGGTATTATAAGTTTGTGCTGATGTTTGTAACACCAAAAAATATTGGTCGTAGACCCACCTTATAGTATACCGATCGGTTCAGAATTTTTTTTTATTTCGATTTAACGATGTCCGTCTGTCCGTCCGTCTGTCTGTCTGTCCATTCAATCTTGTGCGCACTCTACAGGTCGCAACTATTAAGATATTTTGATAAAATTTGGTACGCAGACCTATGTTGGGCCAAGGACGAACAAGTTTGATTTTGGTGAACATCGGTCCTTGTTTAGACCTAGTGCGCATATAAGGGTCCTACCAAAATTATACTGTTTATACGCTGCAGGTCGTAAATATTAAGATATTTTGATGAAATTTGGTACACAGACCTATATTGGCCCAATAACGCAGCCTATTGATTATGGTGAACATCGGTCCATGTTTAGACCTAGTGCCCATATAAGGGTCCTACCAAAATTATATTGTTTATACGCTGCAGGTCGCAAATATTAAGAAATTTTGATGAAATTTGGTACACAGACCTATATTGGCCCAATAACGCAGCCTATTGATTTTGGTGAACATCGGTCCATGTTTAGACCTAGTGCCCATATAAGGGTCCTACCAAAATTATATTGTTTATACGCTGCAGGTCGTAAATATTAAGATATTTTGATGAAATTTGGTACACAGACCTATATTGGCCCAATAACGCAGCCTATTGATTTTGGTGAACATCGGTCCATGTTTAGACCTAGTGCCCATATAAGGGTCCTACCAAAATTATACTGTTTATACGCTGCAGGTCGCAAATATTAAGATATTTTGATGAAATTTGGTACATAGACCTATGTTGGCCCAATAGGGCAGCCTATTGATTTTGGTGAACATCGGTCCATGTTTAGACCTAGTGCCCATATAAGGGTCCTACCAAAATTATACTGTTTATACGCTGCAGGTCGCAAATATTAAGATATTTTGATGAAATTTGGTACATAGACCTATGTTGGCCCAAGGACGAAGTCTATTGATTTTGGTGAACATCGGTCCATGTTTAGAACTAGTGCCCATATAAGGGTCCTACCAAAATTGGCTTGGTTACAAACTGCAGGTCGCAAATATTAAGATATTTTAATGAAATTTGGTGCGCTGACTCACATTATAGAAAATTTTGACACGAGCGCCATTTTAACCCATTCGAATTTCGGATCCAAACATAAGTTGGCTTTTACCCAGACTGGTGTAGGGTATTGTATAGTCGGCATGCCCGACTTTAACCTTTTTACTCGTTTTTTATATAAAATTATGGGTGATATCAAAAAATGTGATAAAAACCATGTAACCAGCTAATTTCTAATGCATGGATTACATTTGAGATATATATTTCGATATATATCAGCGCATTGTCACCAGTTTTACAAAATTTATAAAAATCTGACCAATTTTTGGTTAATACATAAAATTTGTGGGCAATTTTATAGACCAAATGGGTGCGTTCGGCAGATACAATTTAATAGTCAACAGTTCTACAACAGTTGTACAACTATCTGCTGAACGACCTGATCACTAACCGCTCAGTCTGAGCGCTCACGTAGCGCTGTCATATTTTGGTAGCGTAAAAAATATTTGCTACTTTTGGTCAATAAGTGATACATTTGTTGTTGTTCATTTACAATAAAAATTGTTTTGTAAGAATGATAAATAAAAACATACAAATATAATTCGAAAACAAAAACAAAAAAAGGAAACTAGAAAAAGTTTTTTTTTTTTTTTTTTTTTTTTTTTGTAACGTTTATTTATTCACAATATTGATAACTTAAACTATAATAAACACTAGTTAACAATATAAATTTTTTTTCATATATACATTGTCCCTTAAACGAGATCTCGAGTATTATTAATATAATTTGTAATTTGTTTTGGAAAGTGTATTAAAAAGAAAACAAAGAAAACGTCGTTCAGCAGAGTAAGTAATCACAAATCGCTACAAGTCATCGGTATTAGTTTAAGGTTTCTCTGCCGAATGCTACCAATGTAAACTCCGTAACCAGTAACTCATAAGGTTTTTTAACTTTAATAGCTTATATTTTAATAACCAATGAAGCTAAACACTAACTGTAAGAATTTTTATAAAGAGGAAAAATAACGTTTTAAATTAAAATTAATACATTTTACAAACTTTTCCGTATTTCTATGCTAACACGACTTCAATTCTGTAACGATTTTTCGTCATAATTTTTGATAAAAATGCATACACCAGAATTTTGCAGTTGTCTATTAATTATATTGCGAAAAGTATAATGTTATTTATACTCAAATGATAGTTAGACTGTAAACAATCATCTGGTATAACAGATGCAGCATGAAACTTTCTCGAGATGAAAAAGGATGTCTTTAATAAGATTTGAAAAAATATTGTAAACTCCGTTCATAATTTTTACACCAAGCTATTTAACGAGTAAAAAAACGATGGCATATTTGGATTCAACTTGTAGGCATCATACGATTTTGTTTCGGAAAGAAAATTCGGACAAAGCGTTTCTGAAAGAAAATGAAAAAAGTAACCAAATGTAAACTCCGTAACTGTAAACTCCGTAACCAAAATTGTTTAATATTTTAAAATAACCATAAACAGAGGTGATACAACTAATATTTATGCGTCAAAAGATGATTCAACCAATAATTTTGCGTCAAATCAAACAAAGTTATCAGTTTTTTACCCTAAAATGCTGGAGTGAAAAACGATTGATTTTGCATTTCATTGGTTTGGAATCGATATTTCGAGCCATTACTGAAATTAAATTTGTTTCACACGATTTAAGAATTTTTTTATCGCGAAAAGTTATGTTTTTAATATATTATTTTGTAACTTCGCAACCGCTGATTGGATTTTAAAAAATTTTATATTTTTGAAAAGCATTTAAAAGGAGCAAAAATACAAAATTAAAAAAAATAAAACATTTTTTCGCGGAATGAATTGTATTTTTATTTGCGAAACCGCCAATTTGATAAACACAAATTGTATATTAATGAAAAGCATGTTGAAAACCCAAATGCGAAAAACTAATAAATTGAAGAAAATTCGTACGCAATTTTTTTGTTATATCTTTTGCTTGTGAAAATGTAAACTCCGTTATCACAAAAAAATGAAAATTGTGCAAAAAAGTTATTGTGACAACTTGTAGAAGAGATTTTTTGCAATTAGGTTTATAATAAACAAAGTTACTGATTCCATTAAGAAAACACCCAAATATTAACACTTTTTTTTTCTCACAAATTTGGCCCAAAAACTTATCACATTTTTTGATTTCACCCTTATATTTTTTTCTACAATTATTTTAATATTTGCATTAAAAAATATAAAAACCCGGGTGAAAATGGTCATATATGATGATATATGACTAAATATATGGGTTCATATATGATTCCATATATGCTCGGATCCGTAATTTGAGGGTATATGGCCGTATATGATCATATATGGACATATATGAGTTCATATATGCTCATATACCTACTTTCGCTCATATATAAAAATACAATTTTTTTATTTTTAGCCAAAAAACTTTAGAGAGAAATTGATAGTTAAAGTAAATTAATAACAATATCATAAATCTATTTTAATTTAAAGTCTAAATAATACAAAATCTATTGTATAATATACATATCTATTTACACTCTAATAACAATTTAGAAATTTTAAACTAAGTTAAATTAATAAACATAAATTATTGTACTTCAAGTAGAGATTTTGGGTGAGTTCCTAAACGTCAAAACACATTGCAGTGTTTGCGGTATTACTACTCTTTCGATACAAAGCAAACAAGTGTGTTGCTTACTTTGTAATAAAAACATGTCAAAGCATCAACAACATTTGTGATGCACAGTTTGCTTTTTATATGCCCATCAATTGCGTTTACGAATGCATGACTTTGTTCAGTTGCATTGCAAATGACGTTTTGGAACTCAGCCTTTTTTTCTATCTCTGCTGTAATACTTAATAACAATACCAACATATTTTAAAGTGCTTATATCTGTAGCTTCGTCTATAATTAGGCTGAATGGACTGTGTCCAATGTCCAATATTAACTGTTCCTTAAAATATGGACCCCAAATGTTTTTTAGTTCAGTGCATTTAGTACTGGGTCATTTGTATGATTTTCTTTATCACATTCAACTAGATGTTTAATAGGACTGATTGCTGAATGACATGCTATGTACAATGCAAGTCTTGCTTCAGTTATTCTTGCCGATGTTGTTACAGCACTTTCTGTAGATCTATATGGTATTTTATTTTGTAGTCCTTCAAATGGATCTGCAAACAATTTATGGTTTTTGCTTACAGCATGATATTTTAGAGTTGAAAGCTTTGATTGAATTTGACAATTGCAGTATTTGCATTTCACGAAAGAATTGTCGTTTTCATTTATCTTTATCCAGTTTTTGAACATTGGGCTTTCAAACCATCCCTTTCTGGCTTTTTGTAAATACCTCTTTTTCCTGAAAAAAAAAGAAATTAGCTTTAGCATTTATTAAAAACTTAATTACTTACTTATCGCTAATTTGTTCCATGCTATTATTTGTATCACCATCATCATTTAAATCTATAATGTCGCTATTATTTTTGTCACCATCCTTATTGGAATCACCATTATTATTTAAATCAGTAACATACTCATTATCTTTGTCTCCATCATTATTTGTTTCCACATTTAGATCAAAGACATAGGCATTATTGTTTGTGTCTTCTGAAGATTCCTTTTTGTTTTTTTTTTCAAGTACCTTAAAAATATAAATTTGTAAAAAAAAAGTTTCAGAATACTTGGAAGCGCCCATTTTGCATTTAAAAAAGCAGGCAAGAGAAAATATTATTGGTATATTTATTACTTACCTTTCCATATTGAATTATACTTTTTTAACAAACAAATAACACGCTTTAAGTTTTATTAAAATATTTCTTTTACTAAATAAAACAAAATATGCTAAAAAATCTGCTTTTATCCAACAGAATATGCTAAAAAGCAGTTAGCATATTTAAAAAAAAAATGCAATTGCCCAAGGCAATCTGCTAAATCTAGCAGAAAATATGCTAAAATGGCAACACTGCTCCCACCTTACAAAACTCTCACTCAATTGCATTATGATCAAAATAATTCAATGGAACATTAACGGTTATAACAACAATTTTAACGAACTATCTCTTCTCATACATGACTACAGCCCTGACATTATAGCTATAAAAGAATCTCATATACCTCATAACACCTCAATTACAAAAACTCATAGATTATACGAGGGGTACTTTCATAATTTACCCAATATAACAACATCAAAACAAGGTATTGGTATACTTGTAAAAAAACAAATACCTCATGAAATAATATATCGCAACACAAAAATCTCGTCAATGGAATTGGTTATTAATCTTAATCCTATGTTTTCTATTATAAATTGTTATATCCCACCTAATCAACCGTTTACAGATAAAGATTTAAAAGATATTTTATATCCCAGCAAACGAAATTGTTTACTCCTAGGGGACTTCAACGCCTGGAGTTCAATCTGGGGTTCTCAAACAACCAACCCAAGGGGTAAAATCGTCGATAACCTAATATTCTCTAAAAACCTAATATTATTAAATGATGGCTCAGTGACACACTTATCTACTCACAATTCATTTACAAACGTTGATTTGTCTTTTTGTAACTCACAAATTGCACCTCGCATCTCGTGGAAAATCCTTAACTCTTTATATGGCAGCGACCACCTACCTATCCTTCTTACCTTTGGATGTGAATCTAACTCAACAAAATATAAACCAATAAACAAATATAAAATTGATAAAGCCGACTGGACTAGATTCCAAAACTACTGTGTAACACAAAATGCAATTTCAAATGTGTCAAAAAATGTCAATACTGAAGCAGCTAAGATTCATAAAATTATCAATTTTGCAGCAAATTCATCCATCCCGCAAACGTCATCTGTTTTACATAAAAGACAGGTTCCCTGGTGGAATTCTACCTTAAAAAAGCTAAGAGCAGATAAAGCAGATAAGAAAGAAAAGTGGCACATCTTTGTTCGTACTAGAACCCTAACCAATCTAATTGCATATAAAAAAGCAAATGCTGTTTTTAAAAGAAACGTAAAGACATCAAAGAAGAATCCTTCGTAAAATTTACTGCTGCTATAAACCCCAACACCAACACCAAAAAAATCTGGAATGACATTAAAACACTTACGGGCAACAAACAATTCAACTCTTTTCGATTCATAAAACTTGATCAAAACTTTTTTACATCATCAATCGACATATCAAATAATTTTGGGAAATATTGGTCAGACTTATCTCACGACTC
The DNA here is from genome assembly GCA_949987735.1 of Leucophora obtusa. Classification (NCBI taxonomy): domain Eukaryota; kingdom Metazoa; phylum Arthropoda; class Insecta; order Diptera; family Anthomyiidae; genus Leucophora; species Leucophora obtusa. The sequence goes on along the minus strand of OX465295.1, from coordinate 107,472,883 downwards.
GCAATTCCACGCGGATTTTGTATCTAAAAAATCGGAACTACTAAACCTCTCATACGTCAACACACGTTTAACTAAATCTGCTAAACAATTGGAAAACAAAATTAATCTTTTAGAACTCGAACACGTGCTATCAAATGCGAAAGGCAAAACTCCTGGTTACGACAAAATATCATATCCAATGATAAAAAACTTGCCAACCTGTTTAAAAAGTAGAATTATCAACCTATACAACAATATATTTGAATCAGGAATTTACCCTCAAAACTGGCGTAATGCTATTATATTACCTATACACACAGAAAATAAATTAGTTGGAATTCGGTTAAAACGACAAAAACTCAGTTGGAAAACCATTTATTTTATCGCAATTACTCAATTTTCTTATATAAGGAGATTAAACTGTTCTTATTAATGCAGATTTTTTAATATAACCAAGTTAATGCTATAATTCTCAATAATTAGTAAACTTCACCAATACGGAGTAAAAAATTTAGTTATGGAAATTATCGGTAGACCCGACCGTAAAAGAAATTATAATAAGTTATTAAAACTTAAAATGCATAGTAACAACAAATATTCATCATTTCATTTATATTAACTGTCAGTTCAAAAATATAAAAAATATATAATACAAACAACTTTTTGAATAAAAACGAAAATATTTATTGAGCTATGAAAAAAGCGGGAGCAGAAATCATTTTCCATGTAAGTTATTTCATAAATAAGAATATTTTGATGTTTTCCATTATTTAAAACGATATTTTGTTTTTTAAGATGCAATATATGTACCCATATCTGCGTAGAAATATTATAATTTCATGCTGACTTAAAGAAACGAAATGGATCCCAAAAGCCGGGAAAATGCTTTCGCCTAATATCCTGCAGTACGGTTTATACATTTTAAAGTGGTAAAAAGCTATGTTATTTTTTGAAAACAAAATAGGTCGAAATAAAACTGCTATGGTTTTTCTAAGGACTTCTTCTTGAAAAACCTTTGATTCCAAAAGATGCTTTTGTATAAAAGAACCTAATATTTATAGAAACTTAAAACACATAAACCAAATCTCAGAAAATTTGCTATAATTTTGTAACGATTCTTTAACTTGGGTTGATTTATGAAAGGGAACGGCTACCTACTGGTTCGGCTGTGCTCGTCGATGGGGGGGTTTATTATGTTCCCTAAAGAAATTATATTTATTGAATCGTTTACTTAGATTTTAAATTTAGGTAGCAATTCATAAATAAGGGCGATACATTAAAACAAAAAAAATAATAAATCAACAAATAACAAAAAAAAATATCGAAAATGAACCGAAAAATGTTGATGATAGAAATGTAGTTCATGATGGAATTTGCTACATTATTCTGAAGCCCACCCTCCATGCTGACTGTAGGGTAAATTTCAGTCAGCCCAAATAAAAAATATAAACCTACTTACTCACACACCTAGGACTTCACCTTTCGTAATAAAATAAGAAAATTTAAATTTCCATCTTAGGAATAATTGTATAACAATTTATTTACAATATTAATAAAAATAACAAACATGATTTATTAATTATATATTATCTAGCTAATCAATGAAAAAGTAATAAATAAATAAATAAATAAATTAATAATATATTAAACATGAATAAGTATAAAAAGATTTATTTAAATTGTTCTAATTGTAAAAAAAAATATTTACAACAATGAAATATTTTGTTTTTCTATGATCATGAATTTTAAAGAAAAAGAAAATTATTTCATTACTAAATTATCCAATTTGATAATTTAAGTATTTAAAAGTTTAAATTTTTAAATATATTATTTAATAGATTGCAGAACAAAAAAAATCGTAATCCCTAAATATTAGAAAAATAAGTGATTCATGGCAACTCTGGTTGCAAATCAAAATTCACGTTAAGATACACGAATCACTCAATCCAAAAGTTATTCATGTTTAGTATTATTAATCTTTAATTAAAAAAAAAAAATATTTGAGTGGAATAAAACTACTGTGTATTAATAAAAAAAAAATTGAATAAACTTACGTTTTAATATTCATCGTTGTCATCAAGCGCTTGTAGACGAAGAATACCTATAGCTGTAAGCCTATTTCAATTTAATTAGTAGTATGTACGATAGTCAGTATGTTGAATCGTGTTTATATGAGTGTTACTCATTTAGAGACAAAATTGAGTGCGTGAGAAATTATTGAATGGGGATGATTGATTTGTGTGAGTAGTTATTCAATCAGAGATAATAATTTTCTAATTGAGAGATTGAGATAATTTACTGCATGGATATGATTGACTAGTATGGTATGGTTGTTTATATATTTAAGATATGTATGAAAGTTTGTGAAATTAAGTTTTAATGAAGTTTGTTTGATTGTTTAAAATAAAAGAAATTTCAAAATAGGTGACCTTTAAACCACATATTAAAATTAGTTAAAATTATAATAGATAAATCAGATGAATTTTGGGAATTATTTTTATAAAAAAAATTTAAGAAAGTTAAAAGGAACTGTTCTTTTTTTTTTGTTAAATTAATTGGCAAAATGTCCTTAAAATATTAAAATGAAATCATAAAAAGAAAACTTCAGGAAGTGGGAGAAATTTGATAAAAAAAAAAATCGTATTGATCTCTAGTTTCATAATTATGCAGCATTCAACGGTATATATTTCACTGTTTCATACCTTTCGTTTGTTGTCTGCAGCTTATTCTTACACAATTTTCAAATTCTTCATACAAATTATATAAAATTTATTATCTTCAAGCCAAAATATAGATCCAATGTTTATCACTAAAAGTTTAAAATCATACAGCACATTCATATAAAATTCTTGTTTATACTAAAGGGCTGCGTGAGTGCAATTGGTTTGTTGTAGTCATTAAATCACATGGTGCTAGTATGTGTGCATTAAGCTGCCTACACACTAGGGAACATACTTAAAAAAAGAGAGCATTTTTTGTGAATGTGTGAGTGCGTTTGTGTGTGTGTGAGTGTTGAGAGCGTGCATTTCGTGTTTACAAAATTTTTTGATATTTTTTGTTCCCTCAACCATGTTCCCTAGTGTGTAGGCAGCTTTACGATTTAAACCACCCTGTTACGACTAGAAGACAAATCAAAACGTAAGCGAGCTTAAGCATTAACCATGGCAACGAAAAAAACAATAAGTGATTGTTGTGACAAACGGTTGTTCGCTACCATAACAAAGCAATTAGTACTTTGAACTTGTGTTTAAGTATCGCAATGAATGCTATGGATGCGATGGTGTGTTGTGTTATAATATGTAGGTTTTATAAAACGAAAAAGTATAAATGTACACTCAGATAAAAAAAGTTAGCAGTTAGTTGTTCTTTATTTTCAATTCAATGTTTGTTTTACAATTTTTATATTATTATATAAAAAAGTTAGTAAAAAAATAAATTAATAATGTTATTAATGCATAATAAATTATAAAAACAAAAAAAATAATTTATATTAATTCTTATTAAATACAAGAAAGTTAAAAATCTCTGCGTTGTAATTGTTTTTAATATAAACAATTATAATGCAGAGATTTTTAAGTTTTATACACCCGGTGAAAAATGTTCATATACACTCGAACATGTTCATATATGGTTTATGTGGACACATATGAACAAATATGGATTTTTTATGAACATATATGGATTTTATATGAACATATATGGAAGTATATGTGATTCCATATATGGAAAAAGATTTCATATACAGACATATATTGAAGGGAGATTCTGATACATTCCTGTTTTGTTATATAAACTCCCACAAACCTATAAAAATAGCAAAAAAGCTACTTACTTACTTTTAAACATATTGAACTCATTTTTTGTTTTTTTTTTAATAAAACTTATTTTAAAAAATTTATTTGTTTTTATTATTTTCTTATTTTTAATTGGTTTTTATCAGTTACAAATATTTTTATCAGTATCCATTGACCTTCTTGCAAAAATGATATTAAAAACAAAATCATATTAAAAACTGATTTAAAAAAATTTTTAATTTTGTTTAATTCTGGATTTTTTTTTGTTCGGCTTTTAGCTTTTTGGCGATTTTTTTAATGTGGATGATTTTTTAATTTTGATGATTTTTTTCTAATTTTCGACGATTTCTTTAATTTTGCCGATTTTTCTAAATTTTGCTATTTTCAAAATTTTGGCGGTTTTTTATGATTTTTCCACTAACGAAGTAACTTAAAATACCGTTAACCTTAAAATAACCTAACGAAATAAATTAAAATACCGTTAACCCTAAAATAACTTAACGATATAACTTAAAATATCGATACCCTTAAAATAACCTAACGAAATTCTATAAAATAAAATTTACCAAATTCATTCCAAAAAAAAACATTTAAAAAAAATCGGTGGTATAATTAAACAATATTGAAAAATAAAATTAAAAATAAATAATATAATAAAACCAATACGTAGTAGAGTTTGCTAAAAACCCTACTCAATGTTCCTTAATGTATTCGTCGCTTTAGAGCTTTTTTTTGGTATGATTAGAGTATTTCACATATTAAATAGTTGAAATATTCATTACGATCAACTAAAGAATTTTTTGGGGGTAGGCATTTGTCTATTTTAATTTTTTCATTATACCATTGGCCGATCATAATCGGCTTTTCATACCTACACAACACGAATGAAAACAAAACTCTCAACTAAAAGCATAACAAAAAAAAAATATTCCATTCATTAGCATGATAGCTTTCAACAGAGTAGGTACGTATTTCGGTTACATACATCAGTGTTGCCAGTCTTTTCATACCTTATCCCCAATTTTTAATTTGCCATCCCAAAAAATTTCCAACTTTTATTTTATATAAAAATTTGTTTTCGTTAATTTTTTCGAAAAATTAGTGGAAAATACCATATTCGTTTATTTTTTGCGGTAAGTTGTACACTCAGACTTAATAAATTTGTGCTTACAACAAATTATAAAAAAGAACAAATAAATTTAAATAACAGCAAAGAAAATTTGAACCAAAATTTTTCATTTTAAATATTTAATAATAAACAGACATTTAATAAATAACAGACATTTTGTTGTGTATGGTACTGCATTAAAAAGTTTTAGCATTTCAGCAGATGGATTAACTTTTGACAATTGAGTAACTTGTAAAGTATATATTTAATTTAAGAAGAACTTCTTATAACTCTTATTAAATTTAAATAACTTTAAAAATTTTAGAACCAAAACGAATTTGAATTTTCACTAAGAGGAATTATAGGTTCTAGGAACATTACCTTGCCAGACTCAAATTTTTGTAGCTAAAAATCATTCTTAGAAAAAAATATAAATATTCAGAATTATCAGGATTAAATTCATAAAAATATGAAAAAGCAATAATATATTTTATCCCCAAATGATCCCCTAAATTTCGTATCATCCCCAATAAATCCCCAGTTCTACAAACGGAAGTTTTTATCCCCATTGATGATACAATTCCCAATTTGGAGATAAATCCCCCAAACTGGCAACACTGTTATACATAAGTTTTCAGTAACACTAAAACGATGGTGTTGATATTGTGTTGGTTGCTTAAGTTCACAATAATATGATGTGGTAATGTACGGTTGCCATCCGTGATAAACGATTCATGATGGGATTCGTCTCACTATCCATATGCTTTTTTGCCATCGTGTTTTTTTTTGTTGTTTGTACTGAGTCAATCGTTATAAAAAGTAAAACCACACAAATTGTTATGGCTTGTAGGCTATCATGTGTCTTGAAATCTCATTTAAGATGAATCGTTCAGCCCTTTAGTTTATACACAAAATCAATTCTCTTGAAATATCTACATATACAACTTTTCTTATGGTCACTTTCCAAACCCTTATTTCAAACCAGATTTTCGCCGATATTTAAAAAGATACAAATAGCAATACAGGATCCGAAGACTTTCATTTATCACTATAATTTTAAAAATGTGGAGCGCTTCACGATTTTGCGTGTCATCCTTAAAATTTCCAAATTTTATCGTATAAGTTTTTTTTTTCGCACACCAAAAATTTTCTAATTTTATTTTTCCCTTTTAAACTTTTTACACCAAAAATCAAATTATCAATGAATGAAAATTTTCCAATTTTCTTGACAACATAAAAAAAAAATGTTTTCAAACAAAGTTTTCCAATCAAGTTTTTTTCAAATTTACACTCAAATAAAAATTTAATAAAATGCACAATTTGTGCAAAAATCATTCCGAATTTGGTGTTATCGTAAAACGAAGCCGTTAGAATCTAAAGTTTTTAGGCAAAGGGCTTTGGAACACATGTTTCTTCATTTAAAAATTACCAAAGAATCTTGGGTTTTTCATGGAAAAAGTCCGACAATATTAAGATTTTATTAAAATTATAATAATAATATGTTGTATATAAAAATTTTAATTGTGTTTTTTATAAATAAAGAAAAGTAAAAAATTATGAATATTTTTTATTCCAAATGTTATATGTTTTCAAATTCAATTGTAGCTACTGAAATATTTTTTTTATTTGGAAATCACTACTGAAAACGTAAGTTGTGAAAACCGAATTTTATAGTTAAGCCTATCGACAGTACATTAAATTTAAAAATAGTTGTCGTAACCGCCACAATTCGATTGGCAACAAATTCGGTTAGCCCAACAAATCTGTTTTCTGGGTGTACAAAAACCCAATAAAACAGTAGAAAACATCAGCAGCTACAGACCAATATCTCTTCTACCTTGTTTAGGTAAAGTTATTGAAAAAATCATAGCTGAAAGGCTCTCATGGTACGAATCCAATAACAATCTTATAATCTCCAACCAAGTCGCCTTCAAAAAAAAAACAAAATACACTAGATGATCTTCTTCACATTAACCATTTTATTTCACAAGGCCTTTCACATAAAAACCACATTTCCATATTATCCACAGATTTTGAGAGAGCTTTTGATCGCATCGGTGTACATCGTATTACAAGAACTAATAAATTGGAAAGTAGGTACCAAAATATATAATATAGTTAAATCATTTCTAACTAACCGTAAGTTTAAAGTACGAATCAACTCTTCATTCTCAAAACATTATTCACTTTTTAACGGCATCCCCCAAGGATCTCCTCTATCAGTAATGCTTTTTTTAATTGCCTTCAACGCCATTAGTAAAATAGCCTCGAAATACAATATTATTGAGCACTCATTATACGCTGATGACGCTGTATTTTTCTCAAAAAATAACAACGACAGAGTCAAATTAGCCTTTACAAACCTCCTGTGTGATATCAAACATTGGTCTAAAACCTCCGGGGCCTCACTCTCTCTTAGTAAATGTAAAATTCTTCATATATGTAACAAACAACATTATAGCCCTCCAACCCTCTTATACAACAATATTAACATCGAACATGTCTCTCAATTAAAAATTCTGGGTATTACTTTCGATAATAAATTCAATTTTAGTCATTCCATCAACCTGAGGAAAAAACTCATATCAGGACTGAATGTAATCAAATACCTTTCTTCCAAAAAAAGTGCTGTCCACACAAATACACTCCTTATTGTAACTAAATCTCTAATTCTTTCCAAAATTGACTACGGTATACAAATATATAGCAACTGCCGAAAAAGATATTTAAATATGCTAAATTCACCTTATCATGCAGCCATCAGATGTTCAACAGGAGCATTTCCAACTACAAATATTAAAAATTTACTTACTGAAGCAGGATTCCCATCTATTAACGAAATAATATACGAAACTGACTTAAAACTAATACCTAAACTATATATTTGCAACAACAACATCCTTCACAAACTCGTAAAAAATACCACAAATCTCAAAAGTACCTTTAAAAAACAATCACCTTTACACAGGTGTGTCAACTATGTTAGAAAATTCTTCCCAACAATACAACCATTACAAATTCACTCGAAAAACGAACCATGGTGGCTTTTAAAACGTGGTTCATTTATACTTGACCTGCAAAATTATGACAAACAAATGAAATACGCACAATGTGGGTCCCAGGTCATGCTGGTATTACAGGCAATGAAGCTGCCGACAAAACTGCAAGCTTTGCAGCAAAATCTCCAACATACACCTTTCCCACCCATGTTGTAAAAGATCTTAATAGATCCATATCTAAACACCTTGAAGACAACAAATTAAATTTGTGGGAAAACTACACCCATCGGTACAAACTTATTAATCCAAAGGGAGTCAAACCCATATATCCAAAATCTATATCCCGACAAGAACTACGTGTTTTCACAAGGCTAAGATTGGGTCATTCCAAAATTACTCACCAACACCTGCTGAAAAAAGAAGAAAGCCCCATCTGCCGTAGTTGCAACGTACAGCAGACCATAAACCACATTCTTGATCAATGTCAAATATTTTCCACTGAAAGAATAGCTATTTTTGACACAACGCTTCCCAGCTCATGACTATCATATCCTAGTCATAATAACATCTCGAAAATTATCAACTTTATAAAAAACTGTAATTTATTTAACTACATTTAATATGCAAAATTTACCTTTATATTCCATAAAATCATTTACCTCTGTATATAAATGTAGATATTCGTATGTTCCTAGAATTCATTAAGATTATAATTACTTGAGTCGAAGGCCACAGTTGCTAGCACTCTTCAATTTATATTATATAGTGTCATTTATTGTATTATATAATATTAATATTAATAAAAATAAAAATAAATAAAAAAAATTATTTTCTTAAAAAAATTCAATTTAATAAAAAAAATATAATTTTATAAAAACATTTATAGAAAATAAAATTATAATTTTATCAAAAGAAATTCATTTTATAAAAAAAATGCATAGCCGTGAACGGTATCGAACTCGCGACCTTCTGAGTTTAAACCTTATTTTAACAAAATATTGTAAGTTTTTTGTCTTTTATTTAACCTTCTTTTTATGTTTTTAATTTCACAATTTTCTTGAGCGTAAGGTTTGATTTTTCTTATAAAAAAGTTTTTTATTATTTTCAAATAATAATAAAAAACTTTTTTATAAGAAAAATCAAACCTTACGCTCAAGAAAATTGTGAAATTAAAAAAATATTGTAAGTTTTATAAAATCAGTGCTCTACCTATGTATTATTTTTTGAACTGTTGTCAATATCTGTCTGGGATCTTATTTAATCCCAAATAAATGGAGATCTTACATAGTACCCAAATATAATGCGGGATCTAATTTTATCTGTCATTTTTCTGGATAGTTTTAGATGTTAATCCCCAAATATATTGCTGTTTCTAATTCGATCTGCCATTTTAATACTGAAATAAATTGCTAGATCTAATTCGATCTGCAATTTATGGGATAAATTAAGATCTTATCAAATCCCCATATATATCACTGGATTTAATTCGATCTGCAATTTGTCGGAAAAGTTAAGATCTTACGCAATCCCGAAATATATTACTGGATCTAATTTGATCTGTCATTTTTTGGATAAATTTAGATCTTACTTAATCCCCAAATATATTGCTATCGATCTGCCATTTTTCGGATCAATTTAGATCTAAGTTTATCCCCAAATATATTGCTGCATCTAATTTGATGTGCCATTTTTCGAATCAAATTAGATCTAAGTTTATCCCCAAATATATTGCTGGATATAATTCGATCTGCCACTTTTTCGGATCAAATTAGATCTAAGTTTATCCACAAATGTATTGCTGGATCTAATTTGATCTGCCAAAATTGAGATCAAATTAGATATAAGTTTATCCACAAATATATAGCTGGATCTAATTCGATACGCCATTTTTCGGATCAAATAAGATCTAAGTTTATCCGCAAATATATAGCTGGATCCGCCATTTTTCGGATCAAATTAGATCTACGTTTATCCCCAAAGATATCATTGGACCTCACAATTTTGAGATATTACTTGATCTTAGTTTATCCCCATATATACAATGGGATCTAATACGATATGATTGGATACACCCAATTTTGAGATCTAATTGGATCAGCTAGATATTACAGCAGATCTTAAACAATATCAAATTGGATATGATTAGATATTGCGCGAGATAAATTTTTTTTACTTGGGAACGTATCAATTTTTTATATTTTTTACAAAATAAAAAATGCTCCTAAAAATGAAAAATATGCACGAATATGCATTAAAAAGCACAAAATATGTATTAAAAAGGCACCAAATATGCATTTAAAGTCAAAATATGCAAAAATATGCATTCCCGGGTAAAAATCTTAATATGGTGTCATATAAAATTACAGCTTATTTGATAAGTCCCCATATACAACCACATACAGCTTGATCCGAAAAATGGGTCATCTACATGTGTCTAATTATATAAATTTAGATATAATTTGATACAGTTTGATCCGAGATTTGTCCATATCTAGGACATCATATTATATCTAATTCGATATAAAAATATCTGATTTTATATAATTTTGTCTAATAGTAGGTATACTTTTTATGCATACCAGCTATTAAATTGACATAGAAATTTGTATAGTTTGAAAAATTTCAAAGACCCAAATTTTATAACATAAAATAAAAATTTAGTTGAATGCTTTTGTCTTCTTAATCGTACGCATCATTTTTTAACATGATTTTACATGCAAAAAAATCACGTGAAAATTATTTGGCTATGAGTAATTAACTCTTTAATTTTCAGACTAATAAATTTGATGTTGAACTATATATTAATTTCTACGGGATTATATAGAAAGTTATATAAAATTACAAGAATATATTTTTAGTATGACGACACATACAGTGTTATATAACTTAGTATCGAACCATATATAATCATATCGGTCACTACATATATTTTTATTAGTTTTATATGCCTTATGTAGTTATATATGGAGTCAGATTTGGGGATATGTAATAACATCAATTACCGTACAAAAAATTCATTGAAAAAATAATATCAGATGTAGTTGTATATAATGATATGTGTCTTAATGTGACTCCATTCACCGTCAGATATAACCCAATCACATTATATATAACAATATATAACTATTTTTACTCGGGTTTATGACAAAATATGCTACTACAAATCGATCCATTTTGTTCTAAATTTGATGATTCGGATAAATATTTAGTCCATATTAGTTTTGGACTATCGAGAAAAAACATGCATTTGCATGGAATTCCTTGTACTAGTGATCACTAGGGCAACCAAAAAAAAGCTCTAAAAGCAATGTTTTAAGCTCTTAAAAAAGCTTGAAAAAACAGTAAAATAAGCAGTTAAAATGCAAAAATAAGCCCTGAAACTTCATCACTTCTTCATTAAAATCCTCATAAAATTTAAATTTTTTATTTAATACAATGCTACATTCCTTGGAACTTCAGGAATCAGAGAAAGTTGTGACATTCTTAAATTTAATTTCACCGGGAAATGCTTTAAAGAATTAAATGTGCTAAAATCATTTTTGCCTAAGGAAATCATCATTGTCATATTTTTACTATTAGAATTCAGGTTGGAAAAATAAAAAGTTTATTTTAACAAGAGATTTTTTAATTTAAAAAACCAAATTTTAAATAAAAAAATTTATGTAGACTTAAAATAATTTTAAAAATGACTGATTTTATGAAAAAAAGCAAAAATATGCTCTATTTTCGCATAAAAAAGCAAAAATAAGCCAATATTTACAAAATAAGCAAAAACAAGCAAAATTAGATAAAATACCCGAGTAAAAAAAATTGATCTCGCGCATTATCTAATTATATCCAATTTGATATTGTTTAAGATCTGCTGTAATATCTAGCTGATCCAATTAGATCTCAAAATTGGGTGTATCCAATCATATCGTATTAGATCCCATTGTATATATGGGGATAAACTAAGATCAAGTTATATCTCAAAATTGGGAGGTCCAGTGATATCTTTGGGGATAAACGTAGATCTATTTTGATCCGAAAATTGGCGGATCCAGCTATATATTTTCGGATATTTTTAGATCTAATTTTATCCGAAAAATGGCGGATCCAATTAGATCCAGCTATATATTTGGGGATAAACTTAGATCTAATTTGATCTCAATTTTGGCAGATCAAATTAGATCCCGCAATATATTTGTCGATAAACGTATATCTAATTTGATCCGAAAAAGTGGCAGATCGAATTAGATCTAGCTATATATTTGGGGATAAACTTAGATCTAATTTGATCCGAAAAATGGCACATCGAATTAGATCCAGCAATATATTTGTGGATAAACTTAGATATAAATTGATCTGAAAAATGGCAGATCAAATTAGATCCAGCAATATATTTGTGGATTAACTTAGATCTAAATTTATCCGAAAAATGGCAGATCGAATTAGATTCAGCAGTATATTTGTGGATAAACTTGGATATAAATTGAATAAAAAATTGGCAGATCAAATTAGATCCAGCAATATATTTTGGGATTTAGTAAGACCTAATTTGATCCGAAAAATGGCACATCGAATTAGATCCAGCTATATATTTGTGGATAAACTTAGATCTAATTTGATCCGAAAAAGTCGCAGATCGAATTAGATCCAGCAATATATTTAGGGATAAACTTGGATGTAAATTTATCCGAAAAATGCCAGATCGAATTAGATCCAGCAATATATATGTGGATAAACTTAGATCTAAATTTAACCGAAAAATGGCATATCAAATTAGATCCAGCAATATATTTGGGGATAAACTTGGATCTAAATCTATCAGAAAAATGGCATATCTAATTAGATCCAGCAATTTATTTCGGTATTAAAATGGCAGATCGAATTAGAAACAGCAATATATTTGGGGATTGACATCTAAAAGTATCCATAAAAATGACAGATAAAATTAGATGCCGCATTATATTTGGGTACTACGTAAGATCTCCATTTATTTGGGATTAAATAAGATACCAGACATATATTGCCAACTGTTCAAAAAATAATAGACTGGCAGAGCACTGATTGTATAAAAATTACAATATTTTGTTAAAATAAGGTTTAAACTCAGAAGGTAACGAGTTCAATATGCATTTCTTTTACAAAATGAATTTCTTTTTATAAAATTAAAATTTTTTTTCTATAAATTATATATTTTTTTATTAAATTGAAATCTTTGAATAAAATAATTTTATTTACATCTTTTAGACGCTCTACACCATTTCTAATTGTATTAATTGTTTTAAGATTTATCAATTGTATTTCAGAAATAATCAATTGAATTTCAGTTTCATCAATTGTGTTTCAGGACTCATCAATTATTTTTCACATTTATGAATTGTATTTCAGAACTAGTCAATTGAAGTTCAGTTTTATCAATTGTGTTTCAGAAATTATTAATTGTATTTCCGAAATTCACAACTGTATTTCAGAAATTATCAAACTGTATTTCAGAAATTATCAATCGTATTTCCGAAATTATGAAATGTATTTCAGAAATTTTTTTCTATTAGCTATGAAATTCTGAAATAGATTTCATTATTTCTGGACACAACTAAATAAATAAAATTAAATTTGCGTAATATTGTAGTTTCTGAAGTGCAAATAATATTTTGTGATATACAATTAAAATTTTCTAAAATACATTTAATAATTTCTGGAATACCTTTTTTCGATGCTTATAAGTTAGCTCGAAATGCTTTTATCATTCATTTAATTTGTAGCTATCACACATCTATAACAAGTCTCGTTAGATTAGAGTGTAGAGGTCTTGGCTGACAATCTGGTGGACTGGGTTAAATTTCATGTTTTTAAAAGCAAATATTAAAAAAAGTTTTCTCAATTTTTTCAAAAATGTTTTTTGAAATCTATTTTTTTGCCAAGATAATGCAACGTTCTGACCATCGCCAACGGTTTGCCAGCATTGTGCCGATTATATTTTTCTGTCTGGGATGTTAAACTTAAACCTACTGTATATTAACACTAGCGGGCGCAGCCCGCTACGTTCTTAGCGTGCCTTAAAGGTTAAATTCGTTTTTTTATTTAAAGTTTTTTTATTTAAAGCCTTCACCCAGCCACCACAAATAAATAATTCTGCACAACAATGGGTTTAAAATAAATAAATATTTGATCACTTTTTCTCATGAAAGTGATTTGTTAGTAATGAATCCATAATAAATTGCAATATACGTGTATATGTTAACATAATTTGGTAAAGTGCGAACTTAGGTAGATAGACCCGTAAGTAGTTTTGTTCATTTGTGTTTTGAATGAAAATAAATAACGTAAAGCAGGGTTGTTAGCGTGCCTTAAAGTTTTTTTTTTTAATTCCAGTTTATGTAAAGGTAGACCTGGCAATTCAAGTAAATTCACAAATTCAGTTGGAAAATTTACTGCGTCGGTTTCTTCCACCGGTGCTTCGTTACATGAAGTTTAAATATCGGAATATATAAATTCCATTCCTTTTCTAAGGTTTTTTCTCTTTTAGAAAATTTGTTTAACTTTTTGGAGAGTATGTTTCAATGCTACATAAGTTTCATATTCCGTGGATAGTGTTTGAACAGGTAATTCCCTCTTCCAATCCATTTGCATTGTCTATAATTTCAATTCCACTCGTTCAACGTTTATATCCATTTCATTCCACTTGTTTTTCAATTCCACTCGTTTCCTATTTAGTTTCTTAATTTTAGTGTTTCATATACACTTGTTCTTTAAGTTTTAAGGGGGGGGGGCAATTTTCCCCTTTTGAACCACCATTTTTACCACGTTCGTCCTAGAAATGCCTTGTCGATAAGTTAGCCCATACTCCAAGGAAAACATATTATATATTACAGGTTTCTAGCCGAAGGGTTCGGTTAGGCCATCAAGGGGGAGAATTATTCCGTTTTTACCCCTCCCGGTAGGAATTTCCAAAAATTCCGTATTAGAGGACGTCTGCGTTGGAGGAGGAACCTACTACATACATAATTTTAGGTCTCTATATCCAGCAGTTTGGCCAGGCCGTCAAGGGGGAAGTTTTTTCCCTTTTTACCCCTCCCGGTATGAATTTCCAAAAATACCATCTTAGGGGACGTCAACGTTGGAGAAGGAACCCAAATACCGAATTTAAGCTCCCTTGTTCCAGCAGTTTGGCCAGGCCGTTAAGGGGGAGACTTTTCCTGTTTTTGACCCTACCTGTAGAAATTTCCAAAAATCTCATCTTAGCGGATGTCTACAATAGAGGAGGAACTTTAATACCAAATTTCAACTTCCTACCTCCAGCGGTTTGGGCAGGCCTTTAAGCGGCACTTTTCGCTTCATTAATCCCCATTTTTGCAATGTCCCTGTCCAAAAAGCACCTTCCCGGTCCAAAAAGCCCATACTCCAAGTAGCATATGTTTTACATTTCAGGTTTCTAGCCAACTTTTACTATTTGTGCCCCTCTCGGTAGGAATTTCCGAAAATCCATCGACAGGGAATTTCAGCTTCCTAGTTCCAGCAGTTTGAGCAGGCTGTCAAGGGGGACACTTTTTCTTTTTTTGTCCCTCCCGGTTGGAATTAGGCTGGAAGAGGAACCTAAGTACCCAATTTCAGCTTCCTAGTTCCAGCAGTTTGGACAGGTCGTTAAGGGGCAACTTTCCCTTTTTGAGCCCCCATTTTATAACGACCCTGTCCAAAATTCAAAAAGTATCTTTGTAATAAGTTAGCCCTTACTCCAGGGACCCACATTTTAATCTTCAGGTTTCTAGCCGAAGGGGTTTTTACCGGCCCGCAAGGTGAGGCTTTTCTTCTTTTTGCCCCTCCCTTTAGGAATTTACAAAAATTCCATCTTCGCGGCTATCTGCGATGGATGAGGAACATTCATACCAAATTTCAACTGCATTGCCTAAGCGGTTTGGGCAGGCCGTTAGTGGGGACATTTTTCCCTTTCAACCACCATTTTTACTATGTTCCTGTTCCAAAATAGAAAAATTACGTTGCCGGTGAGTTAGTCTACTCCAAGGAATACATATTTAAAATTTTAGGTTGGCCAAAAGGGATTGGGCAAGCCATCAGGAGGAGACTTTTATGTACACAGAAGGAGGAACTCACATACCGAGTTTCCTTTTAGGATATCCTGTAGGGAATTCCAAAAATACAAACTTAGTCGATGTCTACTACAGTGGAGGAACCTTTATACCAAATTTCAACTTCTTACCTCCAGTGGTTTGGGCAGGCACTTTTCCAATTTGTGAGACTGTTTATGTGGAGACTTTTCCCCTTTTTGCCCGTTCCGGTAGGAATTTCCAAAAATCCCGTCTTAGCGCACGTCTATGCCGAATATCAAGAAACCTTGTTTTAGTGGAGATATCCGTGGGGGGAGGGAAAAAAGTAGTTTTTTTGAAATTATATATTATTTTAAATGGTAGTTTTTGGAAAAACGAAATTTTTTGGAAAAAGATACTTTGTTTTTACAAAGTACTTTATTTGTACTTTTTTTGGAAAAGGTATTTTTTTTAATAAGGTGTTTTTTTTGGAAAAATGTATGTTTTTTGGAAAAAGGTACTTTTTTTGGAAAAAGTACTTCTTTTGGAAAAGGAAAATTTTTTTAGAAAAAGGTACTTTTTTTTGGGAAAAGGTACTTTTTTTGGAAAAGGTACTTTTTTTGAAAAAGGTATTTTTTTGAAAAAATGTATGTTTTTTGGGAAAAGGAAAATTTTTTTAGAAAAAGGTACTTTTTTTGGGAAAAGGTACTTTTTTTTGAAAAAGGTATTTTTTTTTGAAAAATATATGTTTTTTGGGAAAAGGTACTTTTTTTTTTGGAAAAGGTTCATTTTTTTAGAAAAAGGTACATTTTTTGGAAAAAGGTACCTACTTTTTTTAAAAAAGGTACTTTTTTTTTTGGAAAAATGTACTTTTTTTGGAAAAAGGTACTTTTTTGGAAAAAGGAATTTTTTTTGGAAAAAGGTACTTTTTTTGGAAAAAGGTACTTTTTTTGGAAAAAGGTACTTTTTTTGGAAAAAGGTACTTTTTTCGGGAAAAGGTACTTTTTTTGGAAAAATGTACTTTTTTTGGAAAAAGGTACTTTTTTTGGAAAAAGGTACTTTTTTTGGAAAAAGGTACTTTTTTTGGAAAAAGGAATTTTTTTTGCAAAAAGGTACTTTTTTTTGAAAAAGGTACTTTTTTTGGAAAAAGGTACTTGTTTTGGAAAAAGGTACTTTTTTTGGAAAAAGGTACTTTTTTTTTGGAAAAAGGTACTTTTTTTGGAAAAAGTTACTTTTTTTGGAAAAAGGTATTTTTTTTGGAAAAGGGTACTTTTTTTTGGAAATAGGTACTTTTTTTGGAAAAAGGTACTTTTTTTTGGAAAAAGGTACTTTTTTTGGAAAAAGATACTTTTTTTGGAAAAAGGTACTTTTTTTGGAAAAAGGTACTTTTTTTGGAAAAAGGAATTTTTTTTAGAAAAAGGTACTTTTTTTTGAAAAAGGTACTTTTTTTGAAAAAAGGTACTTTTTTTTGAAAAAAGGTACTTTTTTGGAAAAAGGTACTTTTTTTTGAAAAAAGGTACTTTTTTGGAAAAAGGTACTTTTTTTGGAAAAAGGTACTTTTTTTGGAAAAAGGTACTTTTTTTTGGAAATAGGTATTTTTTTTTGGAAAAAGGTACTTTTTTTTGGAAAAAGGTACTTTTTTTGGAAAAAGGTACTTTTTTTGGAAAAAGGAATTTTTTTTGGAAAAAGGTACTTTTTTTTGAAAAAGGTACTTTTTTTTGGAAAAAGGTACTTTTTTTGGAAAAAGGTACTTTTTTTGGAAAAAGGAATTTTTTTTGGAAAAAGGTACTTTTTTTTGAAAAAGGTACTTTTTTTGGAAAAATGTACTTTTTTTGGAAAAAGGTACTTTTTTTGGAAAAAGGTACTTTTTTTGGAAAAGGGTACTTTTTTTTGGAAAAAGGTACTTTTTTTGGAAAAAGGTACTTTTTTTGGAAAAAGGTACTTTTTTGGAAAAAGGTACTTTTTTTGGAAAAAGGTACTTTTTTTGGAAAAAGGTACTTTTTTTGGAAAAAGGTACTTTTTTTGGAAAAATGTACTTTTTTTGGTAAAAGGAATTTTTTTTGGAAAAAGGTACTTTTTTTTGAAAAAGGTACTTTTTTTTGGAAAAAGGTACTTTTTTTGGAAAAAGGTACTTTTTTTGGAAAAAGGAATTTTTTTTGGAAAAAGGTACTTTTTTTTGAAAAAGGTACTTTTTTTGGAAAAAGGTACTTTTTTTGGAAAAAGGTACTTTTTTTGGAAAAAGGTACTTTTTTTGGAAAAAGGTACTTTTTTTGGAAAAAGGTACTTTTTTTGGAAAAGGGTACTTTTTTTTGGAAAAAGGTACTTTTTTTGGAAAAAGGTACTTTTTTGGAAAAAGGTACTTTTTTTGGAAAAAGGTACTTTTTTTTGAAAAAGGTACTTTTTTTGAAAAAAGGTACTTTTTTTGGAAAAATGTACTTTTTTTGGTAAAAGGTACTTTTTTTGGAAAAAGGTACTTTTTTTGTCCCCTTTTTGCCCCTCCCGATAAGAATTTCCAAAAATGCCGTCTCAACGGACGTCTACACCGGTCGAGGAACCTACATACCAAATTTCAACTTCATAGCTCCATCAGTTTGAGCAGGCCGTCAAGGGGGAGACTTTTTCCCCTTTTTGCCCGTCCCTGTAAAAATTTCCAAAACTCCCGTCTTGGTGGATGTCTACGATAGTGGAGGAACCTTTATACCAAATTTTAACTTCCTACCTCCAGCGGTTTGGGCAGGCCGTCAAGGGGGGCCTTTTTCCCCTTTTTAACCCCCATTTTTACAACGCCCTTGTCCAAAATTCCAGAAAGTACTTTCCAGAAAAGTTAGCCCATACTCCAAGGAACACATATCTTAAATTTCATCTTTCTAGCCAAAGGGGTTTTGGCAGGCCGCCAAGGGGGAGACTTTTCCCCTTTTTGCCCGTTCCGGTAGGAATTTCCAAAAATCCCGTCTTAGCGGACGTCTACGCCGAAAGAGGAACCTACATACCAAATTTCAACTTCCTAGCTTCAGCGGTTTGGGCTGGGCGATGTTGAGTCAGTCAGTCAGTCAGTCAGTCACGTTATTCTTTTATATATAGAGATTAATTAACACTATATTTTTATTTTTAGGAAATACATTTTTATTTTATTATAGCCCTCCCTAGTAAAAATGATTTTTATATATACATATATGATTTTTATACAATCATTTATGGTTTTATACAATTATAGCTTGTCGAGTATTGTGAAACATATATTTTTATATGATTATATCAAAAGATATTTAATTATATAAAATTATATTAGCCAGATCCACCATTTTTCGGATCAAATAATATTTTTTTTATATAATTATATTAACCCATACATGATTTGATCCGGAAAATGGTGGATCTGGTTAATATAATTTTATATAATTAAATATCTTTTGATATAATCATATAAAAATATATGTTTCACAATACTCGACAAGTTATATTTGTATAAAATCATAAATGATTATATAAAAATCATATCTGATTATATAAAAATCATTTTTACTAGGGCTATTAAAAAAAATTAATATGGAGCTTTATATGGTAATATATAACTTAATGTGATCCATATACCATTTCATCCGAAAAATGGCCCGATATAATTGTATCAGTTGGTTATCACTTTTTATCTAATTGTATCAGTTTAGATCTTAACTGATTAGATTATATATTAAGCATATGAAATTTTATCTGATTTTTGACCTGATACAATTTTATGGGTTTATGTCGCATGGTATTAGTTTAGATCCAAATTGATACATTACTATACAAACTTATACAGTTATATCTGAATTTTGACCTGATGCAATTAGATCTGCTTTAAAACTTTGATACAATTATATAAGGCAAATGTCGTATACAAATATATTTTATTTATATAAAATTGTACCAACATCGATCTAACCAGATACCATTAGATATAAACCGCTAAAATTGTATCAGGTTAAAAATTGGATATAATTTCATCTGAATAATGTATAATTTTATTAGTTGAGATCTAAACTAATACAATTAGATAAAAACTGATAAACAACTAATACAATTACATCGGGCCATTTTTCGGATGAAACAGTATATTTATACAGATATAATTTAATCGCATTTTATACGACTATATGTAACTGTTTTTACTCGGGAAGTTAACATTAAATTAAATTTTAGATAATGGCACCAATTTGTAGTTGTAATTATTATATATTAAATCGTATATTCATAAACATTCTATACAGTTAGACGAGGTTTATGGAACTATTTAACTTTATAAAGTGTTTATAAATTATAACTTAAATGTACAAATATATATGTTAAATGTACGTGAACAAATTGTTGATATGGACCCACAAATTGTATCTCAACTGATATTGGAATTATTGTACCATTACCATACATCAATATATATTAAATGATATACATATATTACAATATATGACACTGTATTATAAATATTGTTAATGAAGTAACATATCTGATAATATTTTTTATATCGCCATACATAGTTTTACATTATTCAAATTAAACCATATATGGAATTGTATTCAAAATGTTGATGTGGTACCAAATTTGACCATATATTGTTTAAATTGTGCCATATATGACAATATATTGTTTAAATGATACCATATATGTCTATATATTAATATTGTTTAAATGACACCATATATCAATATATATGGGACTATGGTAGCATATATTATCATATCTGCATCTGTATTAAAAATGTCGTTCATCAGGTACCATATATGAGCATATATTGTTGAAATGGCACCATATATGACAATATATGGTTTAAATGGCACCATATATGGTAATATATTGCTTAAATAACAACATATATAAATATATATGGCACTATATATGGTAGCATATATTATCATATGTGGAACTGTATTAAAAATATTGTTCATGAGGTACCATATATGGGCATATATTGTTGAAATTGCACCATATATGATAATATATGGTTTAAATGGTACCATATATGATAATATATGGTTTGAGTGGCACCATATATGATAATATATGGTTTGAATGGCACCATATATGATAATATATAGCTTAAATAACACCATATATAAATATATATCGCACTATATATAGTACCATATATTATCATATCTGGAACTGAATTAAAGATTTGGTTTGTGAGGTACCATATATGACCATATATTGTTTAAATGGCACCATATATGATAATATCTAATTTAACTGTCACCATATATAATTATATATTGGTTAAATGATACCATATATAATTATATATTTCTTAAATGACACCATATATATTAAGATATAGTTCTATATATAACTATATATGCAATAAGATCAACCATGTTATGTAATATATAATTATATATGCCATATCTAATATTATGAAGGCCGATATATAATTAGATGAAATTATATATGGCATAATATAAGGAAAATTTTTCGGAAAAAACGTCATATATAATTATATATGGATATACATAAACACATGTCTAATTATATATTGTAATATATGCCACATATAATTATATATAATTTTTTTTACTCGGGTATGCAAAAAAAAGCTCTAACAAATATAGCTTAAAATTCTTATATTTTTAAGATCAGAACTTGTATTTAATCTAAACTGTTCTATCTCTTCAAATAAAAAACATGTCCTGGCTTCTTTTTGGTTGGCCTAGTGATCACTATACAACTAACAAAACCTGTCCATCCATTTAACCCATTGTTTAGTCAATGGCCTTGCAACTCTCTCAATAATTTTTATTTGAAAAAATATTAGGCGGCTTGGAACAGGAACGAACTCCGACTGGTTAATCAGGGATGGAAAAGGCTCACTTAATCGGGTTCTTATACCAAAAAATGTTAGATCGCTCTTACATATTTAAAAATGTAAGTAAGAAAAATAGCTTTCCTTTGGCTCGTTAAAAAACATAAAAATTAAATATTAAGATATTAGCAAATATTAGCACAAATTGCGAAAAAAAACATTAGCAAAAAGCGAAATTTTTGCAACAATATACGAGTATTCGCTTGCAGAATGTCGATCGCTGATTACCTCTTTTAATTCATTTTCTGTACCATAAAGCCTTTTTCGAATTCCACCGTTATTTTGCAACTTTTTAAGTGCGGTTTTTTTAAATATATAACCTAAGGATTAAATTTTTATACCATAAAGTCTTTTTTCAAATTCCTCTATTATTTTGCAATTCTTTACGAGCGTTTTTTTTTTTAATTTATAATCTAGGGGCTATAATACACATTTCATACAACAAAGTTTGGTGGCTAGTTGCAAAAAAAAAATCCCGAAAAATAAAATTTGCAAAAAGGAAAATTTTTGTATCAATATATTTGTTTGCAGAATCTAAATCGCTGATTACGTTTCCTAATTAATTTTTTGTACCACAGTCTTTTTTCGCGTTCCGCTTTTATTTTGCAATTTTTTGAGTAAGTTTCTTTTTAATTTATAATCTAGGGACTATAATACACATTTCATACAACAAAGTTTGGTGGCTAGTTGTAAAAAAAAAATCGCGAAAAATAAAATTTGCAAAAAGGAAAATTTTTGCATCAATATATTTGTTTGTAGAATCTAAATCGCTGATTACGTTTCCTAATTAATTTTTTGTACCACAAAGTCTTTTTTCGCTTTCCGCTTTTATTTTGCAATTTTTTAAGTACGTTTCTTTTTAATTTATAATCTAGGGACCAAACAAAACTAGCCACCAAACTTTGTTGTATGAAATGTGTATTATAACATTTCATACAACAAAGTTTGGTGGCTAGTTGAAAAAAAAAAAAAATCGCGAAAAATAAAATTTGCAAAAAGGATAAATTTTTTCATCAATATATTTGTTTGCAGAATGTAAATCGCTGATTAAGTTTTTTAATTTATTTTTTGTACCATAAAGCCTTTTTTCGCTTTCTGCGATTATTTTGCAATTTTTTAAGTGTGGTTTTTTTAAATATATAATCTAGGGTCTATAGTACCAATTTTATACACAAAAGTTTGGTGCTTAGTTTGCAAAAAAAAAAAAAAATAAATCGCGAAAAAAATATTTGCAAAAACGAAAATTTTTGCGTCATTGTATTCATTTGCAGACTGTTAATCGCTGATTGGGTTTTTTAATTATTATTATTTTGCAATTTTTTTAGTGCGGTTTTTTAAATTTATAATCTACGGAGTATAATGCCCATTTCATAAAACAAAGTTTGGTGGTTAGTTGCAAAAAAAGAAAAAAATGTAAATCTTTTAATTAATTTTTTGAACCCCAAAGCCTTTTTTTCGCATTCCGATATTATTTTGCAATTTTTTACGTATGGGTTGTTTAAAACTCATAATCTAGGTCTATAATACTGTTGGAATAGTATAATTCCATATGTAGTTCCATTCTTGATTTTTATAACTAAATTATTATTTTCGATCCCTGGTTACAATCGATGTTTTGAGTCATACAAAGAGCGCACATAATGACCCTGCAAACATTTAAAAGATACCTTCCAAGAAGATATTTCATTTGAATGAAAATAATCAAGTAGTATTTAATTTGAAATTGTCTTCCTTTTATCACTTGGAAGATAATTCGACGATATTTGGAAAAAAGTAATTCAAAAATTTTATCTTTTGTCATAACTTTTTATGACAACATTTCGGCAATATCATCTTTGTATCATTTGGAAGATAAAGCAAATTTGTTTGAAATCTTTTATCAATTTGGAAAAAATTAAAACTAAATTTGTACAAAAACAATCAAAAGATATATAGGAAATAAACTCGTGAAAAGTTAAGATTAATTGCGCGGGAAAAATCGGCTAAGATGAAATCCAAATAATCTATAAGTTGGTCAATGGATTATGTATGCAGATATTGTTTTTCAGACTTAAATTTAATAATGAAAAAATTAAATCGTTTTTTTATTGTACTGGGAGTTTATTTAGCGATATACCTTTTATCTTCCATATGAGTTATTGCTTTCATATTGCCTGGAAGTATTGTTTTAGTGTAACAGTTGTTTCCGACGGAGGAAACTTCCGGAATACGAAATTGATATTGCCGGCAATAAATGTTTTCTTCCAGGCGATATGTTTAGAGAATCTTCTTCGTGTTTCCATGTTTGCTGGGTGATATTGGTTAGAGTATGTTCCTGTTCCAAGGCACATAATAGAACAAATGCTTTCTCAGTGATAGAGAGTCCCCCACTCTCTTTATTGTGTATACTCTTTGATTAAATTTCTTTTAGATAAAATAAAACACAATATTTGTTGTTAAGGTAAAATAATTGTTAAGGTAAATTTATCGTAACCCGAGTAAAAAAAATTATATATAATCATATGTGGCATATATTACAATATATAATTAGACAAGTCGTTATATATAATTATATATGACTACTTTTTCCATAATTTTTCCTTATATTATGCCATATATAATTTCATCTAATTAGATACCGGCCTTTATAATATTGGATATGGTATATATGATTATATATTACATAGCAAGGCTGATCTTATTGCATATATAGTTGTATATAGAGCTATATCTTAATATATATGGTGGCATTTTAGCAATATATAATTATATATGGTATCATTTAAACAATATATAACTATATATGGTGCCAGTTAAACTAGATATTATCATATATGGTGGCATTTAAACAATATATGGTCATATATGGTACCTCATGAACAAAATCTTTAATACAGTTGCAGATATGATAATATATGCTACTATATATAGTGCCATATATATTTATGTATGGTGTTATTCAAGCAATATATTACCATATATGGTGCCACTTAAACCATATATTATCATATATGTTACCTCATGATCAAAATTTTTAATACAGTTCCAGATATGATAATATATGATACTATATATAGTGCCATATATATTTATATATTGTGTTATTTAAGCAATATATTACCATATATGGTGCCACTTAAACCATATATTATCATATATGGTGCCATTTCAACAATATATGCTCATATATGGAACCTCATGAACCACATTTTTAATACAGTTCCAGATATGATAATATATGCTACTATATATAGTGCAATAAATATTGATATATGATATCATTTAAACAATATATTACCATATATGGTGACATTTAAACCATATATTATGATATATGGTGCCATTTCATAAACAACATTATTTATACAGTTCCAGATATGATAATATACGCTACTATATATTGTATAGTACCATATACTTTGATATATCGTATCATTTAAACAACATACCATGTATGGTACCATTTAAACAATATATTTTCATATATGGTACCATTTAAACAATGTATTGTCATATATGATAACTCATCAGCAACTACAATATTAACTGTATTTCAGAAGCTATTAATTGTATTTCAGAAATTATAATTGAATTTCAGAAATTATCGAATGTATTTCAGAAATTATTAATTGCATTTCAGGAATAATCACATCTATTTCAGAATTTCTTGATTGTATTCAATAGTTAATAGAGAAAAATTTCTGAAATATATTTCATAATTTCTGAATTACAATTGATAATTTCTGAAATACAGTTTGATAATTTCTGAAATACAGTTGTGAATTACTGAAATACAATTAATAATTTATGAAATACAATTGATAAAACTGAAATTCAATTGACAAGTTCTGAAAAACAATTCATAAATCTGAAAAATAATTGATAAGTTCTGAAATACAATTGATACAATTGGCAATGGAGTAGAGCGTCTAAAAGGTGTAAATAAAATTATTTTATTAAAAAAATTCAATTTAATAAAAAAAATAT
>OX465295.1:107222559-107446977 GCA_949987735.1 Leucophora obtusa | reverse complement strand
CCCGCTACGTTCTTAGCGTGCCTTAAAGGTTAAATTCGTTTTTTTATTTAAAGTTTTTTTATTTAAAGCCTTCACCCAGCCACCACAAATAAATAATTCTGCACAACAATGGGTTTAAAATAAATAAATATTTGATCACTTTTTCTCATGAAAGTGATTTGTTAGTAATGAATCCATAATAAATTGCAATATACGTGTATATGTTAACATAATTTGGTAAAGTGCGAACTTAGGTAGATAGACCCGTAAGTAGTTTTGTTCATTTGTGTTTTGAATGAAAATAAATAACGTAAAGCAGGGTTGTTAGCGTGCCTTAAAGTTTTTTTTTTTAATTCCAGTTTATGTAAAGGTAGACCTGGCAATTCAAGTAAATTCACAAATTCAGTTGGAAAATTTACTGCGTCGGTTTCTTCCACCGGTGCTTCGTTACATGAAGTTTAAATATCGGAATATATAAATTCCATTCCTTTTCTAAGGTTTTTTCTCTTTTAGAAAATTTGTTTAACTTTTTGGAGAGTATGTTTCAATGCTACATAAGTTTCATATTCCGTGGATAGTGTTTGAACAGGTAATTCCCTCTTCCAATCCATTTGCATTGTCTATAATTTCAATTCCACTCGTTCAACGTTTATATCCATTTCATTCCACTTGTTTTTCAATTCCACTCGTTTCCTATTTAGTTTCTTAATTTTAGTGTTTCATATACACTTGTTCTTTAAGTTTTAAGGGGGGGGGGGGCAATTTTCCCCTTTTGAACCACCATTTTTACCACGTTCGTCCTAGAAATGCCTTGTCGATAAGTTAGCCCATACTCCAAGGAAAACATATTATATATTACAGGTTTCTAGCCGAAGGGTTCGGTTAGGCCATCAAGGGGGAGAATTATTCCGTTTTTACCCCTCCCGGTAGGAATTTCCAAAAATTCCGTATTAGAGGACGTCTGCGTTGGAGGAGGAACCTACTACATACATAATTTTAGGTCTCTATATCCAGCAGTTTGGCCAGGCCGTCAAGGGGGAAGTTTTTTCCCTTTTTACCCCTCCCGGTATGAATTTCCAAAAATACCATCTTAGGGGACGTCAACGTTGGAGAAGGAACCCAAATACCGAATTTAAGCTCCCTTGTTCCAGCAGTTTGGCCAGGCCGTTAAGGGGGAGACTTTTCCTGTTTTTGACCCTACCTGTAGAAATTTCCAAAAATCTCATCTTAGCGGATGTCTACAATAGAGGAGGAACTTTAATACCAAATTTCAACTTCCTACCTCCAGCGGTTTGGGCAGGCCTTTAAGCGGCACTTTTCGCTTCATTAATCCCCATTTTTGCAATGTCCCTGTCCAAAAAGCACCTTCCCGGTCCAAAAAGCCCATACTCCAAGTAGCATATGTTTTACATTTCAGGTTTCTAGCCAACTTTTACTATTTGTGCCCCTCTCGGTAGGAATTTCCGAAAATCCATCGACAGGGAATTTCAGCTTCCTAGTTCCAGCAGTTTGAGCAGGCTGTCAAGGGGGACACTTTTTCTTTTTTTGTCCCTCCCGGTTGGAATTAGGCTGGAAGAGGAACCTAAGTACCCAATTTCAGCTTCCTAGTTCCAGCAGTTTGGACAGGTCGTTAAGGGGCAACTTTCCCTTTTTGAGCCCCCATTTTATAACGACCCTGTCCAAAATTCAAAAAGTATCTTTGTAATAAGTTAGCCCTTACTCCAGGGACCCACATTTTAATCTTCAGGTTTCTAGCCGAAGGGGTTTTTACCGGCCCGCAAGGTGAGGCTTTTCTTCTTTTTGCCCCTCCCTTTAGGAATTTACAAAAATTCCATCTTCGCGGCTATCTGCGATGGATGAGGAACATTCATACCAAATTTCAACTGCATTGCCTAAGCGGTTTGGGCAGGCCGTTAGTGGGGACATTTTTCCCTTTCAACCACCATTTTTACTATGTTCCTGTTCCAAAATAGAAAAATTACGTTGCCGGTGAGTTAGTCTACTCCAAGGAATACATATTTAAAATTTTAGGTTGGCCAAAAGGGATTGGGCAAGCCATCAGGAGGAGACTTTTATGTACACAGAAGGAGGAACTCACATACCGAGTTTCCTTTTAGGATATCCTGTAGGGAATTCCAAAAATACAAACTTAGTCGATGTCTACTACAGTGGAGGAACCTTTATACCAAATTTCAACTTCTTACCTCCAGTGGTTTGGGCAGGCACTTTTCCAATTTGTGAGACTGTTTATGTGGAGACTTTTCCCCTTTTTGCCCGTTCCGGTAGGAATTTCCAAAAATCCCGTCTTAGCGCACGTCTATGCCGAATATCAAGAAACCTTGTTTTAGTGGAGATATCCGTGGGGGGAGGGAAAAAAGTAGTTTTTTTGAAATTATATATTATTTTAAATGGTAGTTTTTGGAAAAACGAAATTTTTTGGAAAAAGATACTTTGTTTTTACAAAGTACTTTATTTGTACTTTTTTTGGAAAAGGTATTTTTTTTAATAAGGTGTTTTTTTTGGAAAAATGTATGTTTTTTGGAAAAAGGTACTTTTTTTGGAAAAAGTACTTCTTTTGGAAAAGGAAAATTTTTTTAGAAAAAGGTACTTTTTTTTGGGAAAAGGTACTTTTTTTGGAAAAGGTACTTTTTTTGAAAAAGGTATTTTTTTGAAAAAATGTATGTTTTTTGGGAAAAGGAAAATTTTTTTAGAAAAAGGTACTTTTTTTGGGAAAAGGTACTTTTTTTTGAAAAAGGTATTTTTTTTTGAAAAATATATGTTTTTTGGGAAAAGGTACTTTTTTTTTTGGAAAAGGTTCATTTTTTTAGAAAAAGGTACATTTTTTGGAAAAAGGTACCTACTTTTTTTAAAAAAGGTACTTTTTTTTTTGGAAAAATGTACTTTTTTTGGAAAAAGGTACTTTTTTGGAAAAAGGAATTTTTTTTGGAAAAAGGTACTTTTTTTGGAAAAAGGTACTTTTTTTGGAAAAAGGTACTTTTTTTGGAAAAAGGTACTTTTTTCGGGAAAAGGTACTTTTTTTGGAAAAATGTACTTTTTTTGGAAAAAGGTACTTTTTTTGGAAAAAGGTACTTTTTTTGGAAAAAGGTACTTTTTTTGGAAAAAGGAATTTTTTTTGCAAAAAGGTACTTTTTTTTGAAAAAGGTACTTTTTTTGGAAAAAGGTACTTGTTTTGGAAAAAGGTACTTTTTTTGGAAAAAGGTACTTTTTTTTTGGAAAAAGGTACTTTTTTTGGAAAAAGTTACTTTTTTTGGAAAAAGGTATTTTTTTTGGAAAAGGGTACTTTTTTTTGGAAATAGGTACTTTTTTTGGAAAAAGGTACTTTTTTTTGGAAAAAGGTACTTTTTTTGGAAAAAGATACTTTTTTTGGAAAAAGGTACTTTTTTTGGAAAAAGGTACTTTTTTTGGAAAAAGGAATTTTTTTTAGAAAAAGGTACTTTTTTTTGAAAAAGGTACTTTTTTTGAAAAAAGGTACTTTTTTTTGAAAAAAGGTACTTTTTTGGAAAAAGGTACTTTTTTTTGAAAAAAGGTACTTTTTTGGAAAAAGGTACTTTTTTTGGAAAAAGGTACTTTTTTTGGAAAAAGGTACTTTTTTTTGGAAATAGGTATTTTTTTTTGGAAAAAGGTACTTTTTTTTGGAAAAAGGTACTTTTTTTGGAAAAAGGTACTTTTTTTGGAAAAAGGAATTTTTTTTGGAAAAAGGTACTTTTTTTTGAAAAAGGTACTTTTTTTTGGAAAAAGGTACTTTTTTTGGAAAAAGGTACTTTTTTTGGAAAAAGGAATTTTTTTTGGAAAAAGGTACTTTTTTTTGAAAAAGGTACTTTTTTTGGAAAAATGTACTTTTTTTGGAAAAAGGTACTTTTTTTGGAAAAAGGTACTTTTTTTGGAAAAGGGTACTTTTTTTTGGAAAAAGGTACTTTTTTTGGAAAAAGGTACTTTTTTTGGAAAAAGGTACTTTTTTGGAAAAAGGTACTTTTTTTGGAAAAAGGTACTTTTTTTGGAAAAAGGTACTTTTTTTGGAAAAAGGTACTTTTTTTGGAAAAATGTACTTTTTTTGGTAAAAGGAATTTTTTTTGGAAAAAGGTACTTTTTTTTGAAAAAGGTACTTTTTTTTGGAAAAAGGTACTTTTTTTGGAAAAAGGTACTTTTTTTGGAAAAAGGAATTTTTTTTGGAAAAAGGTACTTTTTTTTGAAAAAGGTACTTTTTTTGGAAAAAGGTACTTTTTTTGGAAAAAGGTACTTTTTTTGGAAAAAGGTACTTTTTTTGGAAAAAGGTACTTTTTTTGGAAAAAGGTACTTTTTTTGGAAAAGGGTACTTTTTTTTGGAAAAAGGTACTTTTTTTGGAAAAAGGTACTTTTTTGGAAAAAGGTACTTTTTTTGGAAAAAGGTACTTTTTTTTGAAAAAGGTACTTTTTTTGAAAAAAGGTACTTTTTTTGGAAAAATGTACTTTTTTTGGTAAAAGGTACTTTTTTTGGAAAAAGGTACTTTTTTTGTCCCCTTTTTGCCCCTCCCGATAAGAATTTCCAAAAATGCCGTCTCAACGGACGTCTACACCGGTCGAGGAACCTACATACCAAATTTCAACTTCATAGCTCCATCAGTTTGAGCAGGCCGTCAAGGGGGAGACTTTTTCCCCTTTTTGCCCGTCCCTGTAAAAATTTCCAAAACTCCCGTCTTGGTGGATGTCTACGATAGTGGAGGAACCTTTATACCAAATTTTAACTTCCTACCTCCAGCGGTTTGGGCAGGCCGTCAAGGGGGGCCTTTTTCCCCTTTTTAACCCCCATTTTTACAACGCCCTTGTCCAAAATTCCAGAAAGTACTTTCCAGAAAAGTTAGCCCATACTCCAAGGAACACATATCTTAAATTTCATCTTTCTAGCCAAAGGGGTTTTGGCAGGCCGCCAAGGGGGAGACTTTTCCCCTTTTTGCCCGTTCCGGTAGGAATTTCCAAAAATCCCGTCTTAGCGGACGTCTACGCCGAAAGAGGAACCTACATACCAAATTTCAACTTCCTAGCTTCAGCGGTTTGGGCTGGGCGATGTTGAGTCAGTCAGTCAGTCAGTCAGTCACGTTATTCTTTTATATATAGAGATTAATTAACACTATATTTTTATTTTTAGGAAATACATTTTTATTTTATTATAGCCCTCCCTAGTAAAAATGATTTTTATATATACATATATGATTTTTATACAATCATTTATGGTTTTATACAATTATAGCTTGTCGAGTATTGTGAAACATATATTTTTATATGATTATATCAAAAGATATTTAATTATATAAAATTATATTAGCCAGATCCACCATTTTTCGGATCAAATAATATTTTTTTTATATAATTATATTAACCCATACATGATTTGATCCGGAAAATGGTGGATCTGGTTAATATAATTTTATATAATTAAATATCTTTTGATATAATCATATAAAAATATATGTTTCACAATACTCGACAAGTTATATTTGTATAAAATCATAAATGATTATATAAAAATCATATCTGATTATATAAAAATCATTTTTACTAGGGCTATTAAAAAAAATTAATATGGAGCTTTATATGGTAATATATAACTTAATGTGATCCATATACCATTTCATCCGAAAAATGGCCCGATATAATTGTATCAGTTGGTTATCACTTTTTATCTAATTGTATCAGTTTAGATCTTAACTGATTAGATTATATATTAAGCATATGAAATTTTATCTGATTTTTGACCTGATACAATTTTATGGGTTTATGTCGCATGGTATTAGTTTAGATCCAAATTGATACATTACTATACAAACTTATACAGTTATATCTGAATTTTGACCTGATGCAATTAGATCTGCTTTAAAACTTTGATACAATTATATAAGGCAAATGTCGTATACAAATATATTTTATTTATATAAAATTGTACCAACATCGATCTAACCAGATACCATTAGATATAAACCGCTAAAATTGTATCAGGTTAAAAATTGGATATAATTTCATCTGAATAATGTATAATTTTATTAGTTGAGATCTAAACTAATACAATTAGATAAAAACTGATAAACAACTAATACAATTACATCGGGCCATTTTTCGGATGAAACAGTATATTTATACAGATATAATTTAATCGCATTTTATACGACTATATGTAACTGTTTTTACTCGGGAAGTTAACATTAAATTAAATTTTAGATAATGGCACCAATTTGTAGTTGTAATTATTATATATTAAATCGTATATTCATAAACATTCTATACAGTTAGACGAGGTTTATGGAACTATTTAACTTTATAAAGTGTTTATAAATTATAACTTAAATGTACAAATATATATGTTAAATGTACGTGAACAAATTGTTGATATGGACCCACAAATTGTATCTCAACTGATATTGGAATTATTGTACCATTACCATACATCAATATATATTAAATGATATACATATATTACAATATATGACACTGTATTATAAATATTGTTAATGAAGTAACATATCTGATAATATTTTTTATATCGCCATACATAGTTTTACATTATTCAAATTAAACCATATATGGAATTGTATTCAAAATGTTGATGTGGTACCAAATTTGACCATATATTGTTTAAATTGTGCCATATATGACAATATATTGTTTAAATGATACCATATATGTCTATATATTAATATTGTTTAAATGACACCATATATCAATATATATGGGACTATGGTAGCATATATTATCATATCTGCATCTGTATTAAAAATGTCGTTCATCAGGTACCATATATGAGCATATATTGTTGAAATGGCACCATATATGACAATATATGGTTTAAATGGCACCATATATGGTAATATATTGCTTAAATAACAACATATATAAATATATATGGCACTATATATGGTAGCATATATTATCATATGTGGAACTGTATTAAAAATATTGTTCATGAGGTACCATATATGGGCATATATTGTTGAAATTGCACCATATATGATAATATATGGTTTAAATGGTACCATATATGATAATATATGGTTTGAGTGGCACCATATATGATAATATATGGTTTGAATGGCACCATATATGATAATATATAGCTTAAATAACACCATATATAAATATATATCGCACTATATATAGTACCATATATTATCATATCTGGAACTGAATTAAAGATTTGGTTTGTGAGGTACCATATATGACCATATATTGTTTAAATGGCACCATATATGATAATATCTAATTTAACTGTCACCATATATAATTATATATTGGTTAAATGATACCATATATAATTATATATTTCTTAAATGACACCATATATATTAAGATATAGTTCTATATATAACTATATATGCAATAAGATCAACCATGTTATGTAATATATAATTATATATGCCATATCTAATATTATGAAGGCCGATATATAATTAGATGAAATTATATATGGCATAATATAAGGAAAATTTTTCGGAAAAAACGTCATATATAATTATATATGGATATACATAAACACATGTCTAATTATATATTGTAATATATGCCACATATAATTATATATAATTTTTTTTACTCGGGTATGCAAAAAAAAGCTCTAACAAATATAGCTTAAAATTCTTATATTTTTAAGATCAGAACTTGTATTTAATCTAAACTGTTCTATCTCTTCAAATAAAAAACATGTCCTGGCTTCTTTTTGGTTGGCCTAGTGATCACTATACAACTAACAAAACCTGTCCATCCATTTAACCCATTGTTTAGTCAATGGCCTTGCAACTCTCTCAATAATTTTTATTTGAAAAAATATTAGGCGGCTTGGAACAGGAACGAACTCCGACTGGTTAATCAGGGATGGAAAAGGCTCACTTAATCGGGTTCTTATACCAAAAAATGTTAGATCGCTCTTACATATTTAAAAATGTAAGTAAGAAAAATAGCTTTCCTTTGGCTCGTTAAAAAACATAAAAATTAAATATTAAGATATTAGCAAATATTAGCACAAATTGCGAAAAAAAACATTAGCAAAAAGCGAAATTTTTGCAACAATATACGAGTATTCGCTTGCAGAATGTCGATCGCTGATTACCTCTTTTAATTCATTTTCTGTACCATAAAGCCTTTTTCGAATTCCACCGTTATTTTGCAACTTTTTAAGTGCGGTTTTTTTAAATATATAACCTAAGGATTAAATTTTTATACCATAAAGTCTTTTTTCAAATTCCTCTATTATTTTGCAATTCTTTACGAGCGTTTTTTTTTTTAATTTATAATCTAGGGGCTATAATACACATTTCATACAACAAAGTTTGGTGGCTAGTTGCAAAAAAAAAATCCCGAAAAATAAAATTTGCAAAAAGGAAAATTTTTGTATCAATATATTTGTTTGCAGAATCTAAATCGCTGATTACGTTTCCTAATTAATTTTTTGTACCACAGTCTTTTTTCGCGTTCCGCTTTTATTTTGCAATTTTTTGAGTAAGTTTCTTTTTAATTTATAATCTAGGGACTATAATACACATTTCATACAACAAAGTTTGGTGGCTAGTTGTAAAAAAAAAATCGCGAAAAATAAAATTTGCAAAAAGGAAAATTTTTGCATCAATATATTTGTTTGTAGAATCTAAATCGCTGATTACGTTTCCTAATTAATTTTTTGTACCACAAAGTCTTTTTTCGCTTTCCGCTTTTATTTTGCAATTTTTTAAGTACGTTTCTTTTTAATTTATAATCTAGGGACCAAACAAAACTAGCCACCAAACTTTGTTGTATGAAATGTGTATTATAACATTTCATACAACAAAGTTTGGTGGCTAGTTGAAAAAAAAAAAAAATCGCGAAAAATAAAATTTGCAAAAAGGATAAATTTTTTCATCAATATATTTGTTTGCAGAATGTAAATCGCTGATTAAGTTTTTTAATTTATTTTTTGTACCATAAAGCCTTTTTTCGCTTTCTGCGATTATTTTGCAATTTTTTAAGTGTGGTTTTTTTAAATATATAATCTAGGGTCTATAGTACCAATTTTATACACAAAAGTTTGGTGCTTAGTTTGCAAAAAAAAAAAAAAATAAATCGCGAAAAAAATATTTGCAAAAACGAAAATTTTTGCGTCATTGTATTCATTTGCAGACTGTTAATCGCTGATTGGGTTTTTTAATTATTATTATTTTGCAATTTTTTTAGTGCGGTTTTTTAAATTTATAATCTACGGAGTATAATGCCCATTTCATAAAACAAAGTTTGGTGGTTAGTTGCAAAAAAAGAAAAAAATGTAAATCTTTTAATTAATTTTTTGAACCCCAAAGCCTTTTTTTCGCATTCCGATATTATTTTGCAATTTTTTACGTATGGGTTGTTTAAAACTCATAATCTAGGTCTATAATACTGTTGGAATAGTATAATTCCATATGTAGTTCCATTCTTGATTTTTATAACTAAATTATTATTTTCGATCCCTGGTTACAATCGATGTTTTGAGTCATACAAAGAGCGCACATAATGACCCTGCAAACATTTAAAAGATACCTTCCAAGAAGATATTTCATTTGAATGAAAATAATCAAGTAGTATTTAATTTGAAATTGTCTTCCTTTTATCACTTGGAAGATAATTCGACGATATTTGGAAAAAAGTAATTCAAAAATTTTATCTTTTGTCATAACTTTTTATGACAACATTTCGGCAATATCATCTTTGTATCATTTGGAAGATAAAGCAAATTTGTTTGAAATCTTTTATCAATTTGGAAAAAATTAAAACTAAATTTGTACAAAAACAATCAAAAGATATATAGGAAATAAACTCGTGAAAAGTTAAGATTAATTGCGCGGGAAAAATCGGCTAAGATGAAATCCAAATAATCTATAAGTTGGTCAATGGATTATGTATGCAGATATTGTTTTTCAGACTTAAATTTAATAATGAAAAAATTAAATCGTTTTTTTATTGTACTGGGAGTTTATTTAGCGATATACCTTTTATCTTCCATATGAGTTATTGCTTTCATATTGCCTGGAAGTATTGTTTTAGTGTAACAGTTGTTTCCGACGGAGGAAACTTCCGGAATACGAAATTGATATTGCCGGCAATAAATGTTTTCTTCCAGGCGATATGTTTAGAGAATCTTCTTCGTGTTTCCATGTTTGCTGGGTGATATTGGTTAGAGTATGTTCCTGTTCCAAGGCACATAATAGAACAAATGCTTTCTCAGTGATAGAGAGTCCCCCACTCTCTTTATTGTGTATACTCTTTGATTAAATTTCTTTTAGATAAAATAAAACACAATATTTGTTGTTAAGGTAAAATAATTGTTAAGGTAAATTTATCGTAACCCGAGTAAAAAAAATTATATATAATCATATGTGGCATATATTACAATATATAATTAGACAAGTCGTTATATATAATTATATATGACTACTTTTTCCATAATTTTTCCTTATATTATGCCATATATAATTTCATCTAATTAGATACCGGCCTTTATAATATTGGATATGGTATATATGATTATATATTACATAGCAAGGCTGATCTTATTGCATATATAGTTGTATATAGAGCTATATCTTAATATATATGGTGGCATTTTAGCAATATATAATTATATATGGTATCATTTAAACAATATATAACTATATATGGTGCCAGTTAAACTAGATATTATCATATATGGTGGCATTTAAACAATATATGGTCATATATGGTACCTCATGAACAAAATCTTTAATACAGTTGCAGATATGATAATATATGCTACTATATATAGTGCCATATATATTTATGTATGGTGTTATTCAAGCAATATATTACCATATATGGTGCCACTTAAACCATATATTATCATATATGTTACCTCATGATCAAAATTTTTAATACAGTTCCAGATATGATAATATATGATACTATATATAGTGCCATATATATTTATATATTGTGTTATTTAAGCAATATATTACCATATATGGTGCCACTTAAACCATATATTATCATATATGGTGCCATTTCAACAATATATGCTCATATATGGAACCTCATGAACCACATTTTTAATACAGTTCCAGATATGATAATATATGCTACTATATATAGTGCAATAAATATTGATATATGATATCATTTAAACAATATATTACCATATATGGTGACATTTAAACCATATATTATGATATATGGTGCCATTTCATAAACAACATTATTTATACAGTTCCAGATATGATAATATACGCTACTATATATTGTATAGTACCATATACTTTGATATATCGTATCATTTAAACAACATACCATGTATGGTACCATTTAAACAATATATTTTCATATATGGTACCATTTAAACAATGTATTGTCATATATGATAACTCATCAGCAACTACAATATTAACTGTATTTCAGAAGCTATTAATTGTATTTCAGAAATTATAATTGAATTTCAGAAATTATCGAATGTATTTCAGAAATTATTAATTGCATTTCAGGAATAATCACATCTATTTCAGAATTTCTTGATTGTATTCAATAGTTAATAGAGAAAAATTTCTGAAATATATTTCATAATTTCTGAATTACAATTGATAATTTCTGAAATACAGTTTGATAATTTCTGAAATACAGTTGTGAATTACTGAAATACAATTAATAATTTATGAAATACAATTGATAAAACTGAAATTCAATTGACAAGTTCTGAAAAACAATTCATAAATCTGAAAAATAATTGATAAGTTCTGAAATACAATTGATACAATTGGCAATGGAGTAGAGCGTCTAAAAGGTGTAAATAAAATTATTTTATTAAAAAAATTCAATTTAATAAAAAAAATATAATGAATGGGGGAAAAGTTTTTAGTTGACCTGTTATTTTAAGTAAATGAATGTTATTTTAGTTTGACTCAAGATCATAAATTAATATCACTTTCTGTTTAAATTATTTTCAAATCAAAGAAAGATGATACAATTTTTGCAAGTAAATTACAAAGAATAAAAATTATTGAAAAAAATTCGATAAGACCAGCAAGGCAGAATGCGCATTTCGCAGAATGTGCCTTTCGCCTTTGAGTGGGTTAATATTTTTATAATCGTCTACTTATATGACTGTTGAAAGCAAATCGAGTTTGTTATCAACAACTTTTATCCTATTGTACTTAAAAATTCCCGAGTAAAAAAAATTGATCTCGCGCAATATCTAATCATATCCAATTTGATATTGTTTAAGATCTGCTGTAATATCTAGCTGATCCAATTAGATCTCAAAATTGGGTGTATCCAATGATATCGTATTAGATCCCATTGTATATATGGGGATAAACTAAGATCAAGTTATATCTCAAAATTGGGAGGTCTAATGATATCTTTGGGGATAAACCTAGATCTAATTTGATCCGAAAAATGGCGGATCGAATTAGATCCAGTTATATATTTGTGGATAAACTTAGATCTAATTTGATCCGAAAAATGGCGGATCGAATTAGATAGAGCTATATATTTGTGGATAAACTTAGATCTAATTTGATCTCAATTTTGGCAGATCGAATTGGATCTAGCAATATATTTGTGGATAAACTTAGATCTAATTTGATCCGAAAAAGTGGCTGATCGAATTAGATCCAGCAATATATTTGGGGATAAACTTAGATCTAAATTGATCCGAATAATGGCAGATGGAATTAGATCCAGCAATATATTTGTGGATAAACTTAGATCTAATTTGATCCGAAAAATGGCAGATCGAATTAGATCCAGCAATATATTTGGGGATTAAGTAAGATCTAAATATATCCAAAAAATGACAGATCAAAAATTAGATCCAGTAATATATTTCGGGATTGCGTAAGATCTTAACTTTTTCGATAAATTGCAGATCGAATTAAATCCAGTTATATATTTGGGGATTTGGTAAGATCTTAATTTATCCCATAAATTGCAGATCGAATTAGATCTAGCAATTTATTTCAGTATTAAAATGGCAGATCGAATTAGATCCAGCAATATATTTGGGGATTAAGTAAGATCTAAAACTATCCAGAAAAATGACAGATAAAATTAGATCCCGCATTATATTTGGGTACTACGTAAGATCTCCATTTATTTGGGATTAAATAAAATCTCAGACAGATATTGACAACAGTTCAAAAAATAATACACTGGCGGAGCATTGATTTTATAAAAATTACAATATTTTGTTAAAATAAGGTTTAAACTCAGAAGGTCGTTCACGGCTATGCATTTTTTTTATAAAAAGATTTTCTTTTTATAAAATTATAATTTTATTTTCTATAAATGTTTTTATAAAATTATATTTTTTTTATTAAATTGAATTTAAAAAAAAATAATTTTATTTGCATCTTTTTGATGCTCTACACCATTTCCAATTGTATCAATTGTTTTTAAGATTTATCAATTGTCAATTGAATTTCAGTTTTATCAATTGTATTTCAGAATTTATTAATTGTATTTCCGAAATTCACAACTGTATTTCAGAAATTATCAAACTGTATTCCAGAAATTATCAATTGTATTTCAGAAATTATGAAATGTAATTTAGAAATTTTTCTCTATTAACTATGATAAACAATCAACAAGTTCTGAAATAGATTTGATTATTTCTGAAATACAATTAATAAATTTCTGAAATACATTCCATAATTTCTGAAATACATTTAAAATTTCTGAAATACAATTAATAGCTTCTGAAATACAGTTAATATTGTAGTTGCTGATGAGTTACCATATATGACCATTAGGGTGGGTCGATTTAGCAATCGATATTGTGCCATCGATTTTTCAATAGCTTTTGGCATGAGGAAAAAAAAATTCCACTACGACATATCAAAAAAAAAATCATTTTCGAGGTGCCCAAATTTCAATATTTTGCAATTTTTAAATAAATGCCAGATTAGCGCCATCTTGCGTTGGCTTTTTGAAACAACTAATGAAGTTGTAAACAATATAACATTACAACCTTTCCAGAAAGGTATTACTTATGAAAATCGGATAATAAATGTGGCAACTAGCCAAAAGCTATCGAAAAATCAATGGTACAATATCAAAAAAATTTTGTTAATACAAATCGCCCCACTCTAATGACCATATATTGTTTAAATTGCACCATATATGGTATGTTCCCTATTAAAGAAAACAATATGGAGCTTTATATGGAAATATATAACTTAGAGTCATCCATGTACCATTTGATCCGAAAAATGGACCGATAAAATTGTATCAGTTGTTTATCAGCTTTTATCTAATTGCATCATTTTAGATCTGACCTGATTAAATTGTGTGTTAATCAGATGAAATTGTATCAGATTTTTCACCTGATACAATTTTATTGGTTTATATCACATGGTATCAGTTTAGGTCCAAATAGATATATTTGTATACAAAATTATATAGTTATATCCCAATTTTGACCTGATATCAGTTTAAAACTTTGATACAATTGTATAAGGTAAATGTGGGATACAATTATATTTTATTTATATAAAATTGAACCAATTACGATCAAACCTGACACCATTACATATAGGGTTGCCACATGGCCTTGATTGTCAAGTTAATTTAGGTTTTGTCAAGTGCCAAGGTCAAATTTATTTTGTCAAGTTTAGACTTGGGCATTCTAGTTCTTTTTGGTGAACGCTTTTCCTAGTTCAATTCCTTGTAAAGAACTAGTTCGCTCTTCTAGTTCAATAGATCTTCAATTTCGTTCAATCTTTTACAAAACAATTTTCCCGATCGTTCGTTTGGCAATTTTGAATGGATATCGAATTCACATAGTTCGCCTTTTAGTTAACATACATATAAAATATCAGACAATTAGGTAAATGAACGATTGAACTAGAAGAGCGATTAGAAGTGAACTAGGTCTTTCGATCAATTGAGTGACTAGTTCAATTGAACTAGTTCGTTCACGAACGACACAAGTCTAGTCAAGTTAAATTAAATTTTTGTCGTTTTTTTAAGCATTTAAAAAAAAATAAATTTAACTTGATTAAAATTATTTAATTTTGTAAAAAAAAATTGTATTATAATATGCAAAAATTTCTTCGCAAAAGTACCATCGTATGTATCATGGTATGTATTTACATCTGAACCACAACACAGATTTGTATGTGGTTACAAAATATGTGGTTACATATATCCTTACCAGTGTTTAAAAAATATTGTGTCTAAAAATAGATTTCAAAAAAATTTAAAAAAAATTTAAAAAATTATTTTCTATTTGAAATAATGATAAAAATAAGTAATTATCACACGCTGAGAAAAGATATGGTTGCAATATGATCACAGCTACCAAACTATGGTCCCTACTGCCATACATTGTTGTTCCAATCAAATTATTAATGTATTAATCATACTTTACAAATGATATGGTCGCCTATAACACTATGGAACATTTTTGGGATTATTGTCTGGGGGGTGAGAAATTCCAAGTCAGGGTGATGGTACTAGGTCAGTATAGTAAAACCCTCAAAGGGTTTGGCGTTCGTATGTGTCATTTTTTTATGACCTTTTAAATTTTTTCCTTATCTTTATGTTTTTTCGCTTAGTTGTAACATTTTGGCAAAAACGTAGTTTAACATAACTCGAGAACCACTGTATGTATGAAGGGAAAAAAGTATTTTTTGCCTAAAAATTTAAATATTTTTTTTTAAAAATTCATAAAAAATCCAAAATGGAAAAAAGTGCCAAAACTAATTACTTTCGCGTAAAGTCACATAACTCATGAGCAAAAAAAGGCATAGATCATGAAAATCGATGCACGCGTTTCTCATTTATTCACAATTAGGTAAATGTATGAATTTCAAAAATTTGCTCCAGATATGCACAACATTATTTGGAGAAAACATTGACACTCACAAGCCGAGATCTCTCATATTTTTCTACTGTACTAAAAGAGAAATATTAATGTGGCAACACTGGTTCTGTAATCTTCACATAAAACATGCATTGTCATTATACTTCTTCCCTTTCTCACACTGGTTCTGTGATTTTTGTCATTCAATAAGTGCCGACGAACACGAACAGTAAAAGTGATTTTTTTTCAGTTTTTTAAAAGTGAACAAAAGAGAACAGAATATGGAACTGTGAAATAGGGATATAACTTTTTGCAATTTTTTGCAAATATCAAAATGGCCCTAGCATAGTCGAATAGGCCATTGAAAATTATATAAAAAAATGCTATTACTTTTTCGCAGTTGTCAAAAAAGTTCACCCACCAAACGTGTTTCAAATATTCCGAGTTTGTGTTTAATACTTAAAAACAATGGATTTTAAAAGAAGTCGTGGGTGAGGTTTTTTATCCGAAATGACCCCAAAATTATTTTTTCGTAAATAACACAACCTTCGCCATCGCGTGGTGCTAGGGCCAAAAATTGGTTATACCCCTACTGTGCAAGCCAGATATAAATAGCTTTTGCTACTGCTGTGGTCAATATGTCTCAACACATAAAAAAAGGGGAAATTTCAGTACTGATTTTGTTCAAACATACGAGATGTACTTCAACCAAGCTGATTAAAAGTGACGCATTCAACAATATTTTGATTGACGCTGAATTGAATGCATGGCAGG
The DNA here is from genome assembly GCA_949987735.1 of Leucophora obtusa. Taxonomy (NCBI): domain Eukaryota; kingdom Metazoa; phylum Arthropoda; class Insecta; order Diptera; family Anthomyiidae; genus Leucophora; species Leucophora obtusa. The sequence goes on along the minus strand of OX465295.1, from coordinate 107,430,422 downwards.
CAATCAAAGAAGTAATAGAAGGCTTGTTGGGAAAGCATCGTTCTAACAACTACGATGTTTCTGTCGCAAGGATGTTAAGAGCATTCTCGGAAATTGGTATCCACATGTCCTTGAAAATCCATTATTTACATCATCATCTGGACTACTTCAGCAAACAATTGGCTACCGAATCTGATGAACAAGGTGAACGCTATCATCAAGTTGCTATGCCATTTGAAATGAGGTAATACTGATTTTTTATTTTTTCAAACTCATTTTAATAAAACAAAAACTTACAGATATAGAGGCAAAAAGTCGCCGAGTGCAATAATTGCGGAAATTTGCTGGTGGAGTAAGTTAGTGTGGCAAGACAAGGATGATCTTGATGATAAAGAATTTTAAGGAAATGCAGAAGGGCCAACAGTGGAGTCACACATTGACATTATGTGTGGTTCAGAAACTGATGATAGCGATGAATGCGATGCCACTAGTCCCGAACAACCACCATCGAAAAAGTCTAGGCAATATTTATTAAAATAAATAAAAATAAATAAATAAAATAAAAATAAAAAATTATAAAAATATTTACTTAATTTTTTTAGTAGTTTATGGCCAGAAGTCTGGAGTTATTGGGGAAAATTTATGAAAAAGGCGATAAATGACACTTTTTTGAATAAAAACAAATATCAATATTCTTGTCAAAATGGGATACCTTCACTTAATTGTAAATAAAAGCAGAACGCGTTAAATTTTGTTTATAGGTTATGTGACTTTACATGAAATTAATAACACTTGATCCTTTTTTCCGTTTTGGATTTTTTATGAATTTAAAAAAAAAATTTTTAATTTTTAGGCAAAAAAATATTTTTTTTTCTCCACAAATTTATTTTTACCGGCAAAACTGTTGATTATAAAGAAAAACGTTATATGAACGGATTAAAGAAATTGTAATTCTAAATTTTTCTGAATTTGTTTCATCAAAATCGGACAAGTGGTTCTCGAGTTATGTTAAACTACGTTTTTGCCAAAATGTTACAACTAAGCGAAAAAACATCAAGATAAGGAAAAAATTTAAAAGGTCATAAAAAAAAAATGACACATACGAACGCCAAACCCTTTGAGGGTTTTACTATACTGACCTAGTACCATCACCCTGACTTGGAATTTCTCACCCCCCCCAGATTGGCTGTTGTACTGTGTAATCATTTTATAGTTAAAATCTCTCTTTTTGTCGGTTATCATAATATTTCTTTCGTCTACAATCATATATTATTTGGACAATCATATTCCTCTCTTCGAATTGCAATCATATTATTATCTGAGTTGACAACCATGAGATGATCAATATATTTTTTTAAGAGCGTCATCTATCAGTTATCGTCAGTCTTGCTTAAGATTTTGTGAAAAGAAGTTGTAAGAAGCACTAAAATAAATAATATAATATATATGTATTAAAAAAACTACTTAAAAAATAGAAAAATATCTTATTGGTATTCATTTTGATAGCGACATTGATTTTGGAAGAAAGAAATCGATCTACCCAAGAAGTCTAGAAAGATATAGATTGTCAAGCAATCCTTAAATAAAATTATTGTTTATTATGCAATAAAGTGTTTAGTGCTATAAGTAAAAAAAGTAATTAATTTTTTTCAGAGCGTTTATAATAAGAAGTGTGATAGATTTTAGTTTTGTATGAAAAAAAAATTGGAAAAAAGTGCAAAATTTAAAAAAAAAATATATGTGCATGATCATAATATTTTCGTACTGATAATATTATTTTCCTGGTGATCATAATATGATCCCAAATGATCACAACATTTTCTTCATTGCCATAATATGATCACGAGGATAATATTATGATCATTAGAAATATAATATGATCACTGAGAACATATGATCATTTCGGATGCATTGTAAAATTGTATGTCTCCATAATTTATTTTTATTTATATATAAGTAATAACTAAAATTAATTTAAATTATTTAAGTTTGTAAATTAGTCATTGAATAAATAAATATACTATTGTGAATAAAACAAATCGTGCACAACTTTTTCACTCACTTTCAAGAGAATGCTAGGAAAAAACTACAGGGATCATAGTACGATATACAGAACTATAATATGATAATATTGGGATCAGTTTGGAATCATAATGTAGTAATTAAGGGATCATATTATTATAGAAAAAGGTATATCATAATATGATTGTCACAACCATAAACCCAAAAATACATGATGCTCTTCGAATATGGTCATCCCAACCATATTTTTTCTTTGCGTGCAGTAACTCATTATTATATGTTTTAAAATAATACAAAAGGTAAGTGGGTGTCATTACTGGTAGTCCAAAAAATAATGATATGTCATTACCGTTTCTACACTGGGTACTAATTATATACATATATTAAATAAAAGAGCGCTACATTATTTTAAAACTGTATTCAGAAATAACTTAAATTTATTCTTTTTTTTTGCAATGTCCCTGTCCAAAATTCCAAAAAGCACCTTCCCGATAAGTGAGCCCATACTCCAAGGAACATATGTTTTACATTTCAGGTTTCTAGCCAACTTTTACTATTTGTGCCCCTCTCGGTAGGAATTTCCGAAAATCCATCGACAGGCAATTTCAGCTTCCTAGTTCCAGCAGTTTGAGCAGGCTGCCAAGTGGGACACTTTTTCTTTTTTTGTCCCTCCCGGTTGGAATTAGGCTGGAAGAGGAACTGCCGAATTTCAGCTTCCTAGTTCCAGCAGTTTGGACAGGTCGTTAAGGGGCCACTTTCCCTTTTTGAACCCCTATTTTATAACGACCCTGTCCAAAATTCAAAATAGTATCTTCCTAATAAGTTAGCCCTTACCCCAGGGACCCACATTTTAAATTTCAGGTTTCTAGCCGAAGGGGTTTTTACAGGCCACCAAGGGGAGGCTTTCTTCTTTTTGCCCCTCCCTTTAGGAATTTACAAAAATTCCATCTTCGCGGCTGTCTGCGATGGATGAGGAACATTCATACCAAATTTCAACTTCATTGCCTCAGCGGTGTGGGCAGGCCGTTATTGGGACATTTTTCCCTTTCAACCCCCATTTTTACTATGTTTCTGTTCCAAAATAGAAAAATTACGTTGCCGGTAAGTTAGTCCTACTCCACGGAATACATATTTAAAATTTTAGGTTGGCCAGAAGGGATTGGGCAGGCCGTCAAAGAGAATACTTATCCCCTTATCTCCCTCCCGATAGGAATTTCAAAAATTCCGTCTAAGCGGACGCCTACACAGAAGGAGGAACTCACATACCGAATTTCGGCTACATAGTTTCAGCAGTTTGGGCAGGCCGTCAAGGGGGAAACATCCCCCTTTTAGGATATCCTGTAGGGAATTCCAAAAATACAAACTTAGTCGATGTCTACTACAGTGGAGGAACCTTTAACCAAATTTCAACTTCTCACCTCCAGTGGTTTGGGCAGGCAGTTAAGGGGGACACTTTTCCAATTTGTGAGACCGTCTATGGGGAGACTTTTCGCCTTTTTGCCCATTCCGGTAGGAATTTCCAAAAATCCCGTCTTAGCGGACGTCTATGCCGAATATCAAGACACCTTGTTTTAGTGGAGATATCCGTGGGGGGAGGAAAAAAAGTACTTTTTGTGAAATTATATTTTTTTAAATGGTATTTTTTTAAATGGAATTTTTTGGAAAAAGCGAAATTTTTTGGAAAAAGATACTTTATTTTTACAAAGTACTTTATTGGAAGAAGGTACTTTTTTGAAAAAGTTATTTTTAGGAAAAATGTATTTTTTTGGGAAAAGGTCCTTTTTTTGGAATAGGTACTTTTTTTAAAAAGGTATTTTTTTGGAAAAATGTATTTTTTTTTGGAAAAAGGTACTTTTTTTGGATAAGGTACTTTTATTTGGAAAAAGGTAAATTTTTTTAGAAAAAGGTACTTTTTTTGGAAAAAGGTACTTTTTTTTTGGAAAAAGGTATTTTTTTTTGAAAAATGTTCTTTTTTTTGGAAAAAGGTACTTTTTTTGGAAAAAGGTACTTTTTTTGGAAAAAGGTACTTTTTTTGGAAAAAGGTACTTTTTTTGGAAAAAGGTACTTTTTTTGGAAAAAGGTACTTTTTTTTGGAAAAAGGTACTTTTTTTTGGAAAAAGGTACTTTTTTTGGAAAAAGGTACTTTTTTTGGAAAAAGGTACTTGCCCCTCCCGATAAGAATTTCCAAAAACTCCGTCTCAACGTACGTCTACACCGGTCGAGGAACCTACATACAAATTTCAACTTCATAGCTCCAGTAGTTTGAGCAGGCCGTCAAGGGGGAGACTTTTTCCCATTTTTGCCCCTCCCTGTAAAAATTTCAAAAAAATCCCGTCTTGGTGGATGTCTACGATAGTGGAGGAACCTTTATACCAAATTTCAATTTCCTACCTCCAGTGGTTTGGGCAGGCCGTCAAGGGGGGCTCTTTTCCCCTTTTTAACCACCATTTTTACAACGTCAATGTCCAAAATTATTGAAAGTGCTTTCCAGAAAAGTTAGCCCCTACTCCAAGGAACACATATCGAAAATTTTCTAGCCAAAGGGGTTTTGGCTGGCCGTCAAGGGGGAGACTTTCCTCCTTTTTGCCCGTTCCGGTTGGAATTTCCAAAAATCCCGTCTTAGCGGACGTCTACGCCGAAAGAGGAACCTACATACCAAATTTCAACTTCTTAGCTTCAGCGGTTTGGGTTGGGCGATGTTGAGTCAGTCAGTCAGTAACGTTATTCTTTTATATATGTGACAGCCCATAGAGAGAGGACCTAAGGGTAAAAAAATCATTTTTTTTTTGATGTGGACAACATCTGAGCATCGAATGAGACCGATCCCATGCCCCAAAAGTGTTCCCTCCCAGAGATATGCGCGTTTTATGAAAGTGAAGTCGACGATTCTAAGCGCAAATAGAAAGGGATTCGTCCACCATTTCATCCTAAAACAAACAGTAAGAATGTTATCAGTTTTAAATTAGGTTATGTGGTTATGTGAAAAAATGTTCGTACTAGCAGAGTGATATTCACGATTTAAAAGAATTATAAATGATTATTTATTATAATTCACAATTAATAATTTCAGAAAATAAAGCTGGATTCGAAAAACCGCGAGCAAAATTGATATCAAACTCATGGAAACAGCGCGCTAGGTAGAAAACAGTAAAAACCAACTACACAAAACAAGAGGTAGGGACGACCTACGCGCGTTTTCAACACGTTCCTGACGTCATGAGATGTGTCGCTTTCAAATGAGACCAATACCAACACGCTCAGTGATGGTACACCAAAGATACACGTATTTAAATCTTTAAAATGGCTCTCCTGAACAAAACCGGTTTTTACCCTTAGGTCCCTTTCTATTTTGCGCGTCACATATAGAGATTATTTTGACAAAATATCGTCAAATGTATTAACAAAAATTAGTTGTCTTAATAATTATATTTAATAAAATTGCATAATGATTTTGTTGTTTTACCAATGCATTTTATTAAATTCAACAATGCATTTTATTTAATTAATTTTTTTATCGATTTATTATTAATTTTTAGTCTTATATTTCATTATTTTTTATATTTCACCAATTTAAATTTTTTTAAGCAATATACATACAATGTCTTTTTTATAATGAATTTGATAAAATATAAAAAATAATTAAATATAAAATTGAAATTATAATATAGCACATACTAAAAACCTAGGTTCCACTAGGAATTAAAGGATTAAATATATAATATACATACTAAAAACTCTTTATTTAAAACACATGTACCATTTTATATACAAAAACTTTATTTAAATTAATAATTCAAATATATTATATAACTTTCTTTAATAGTTTGCCTTAAACAAAATAACAAAAAGATAGATAATAACGAGTACGATTTAATTGAGAACGTTCAAAATTAAATAAATTTATTTAAATTAAAATTAATAAATCTTCAATTAGCAATTCACTTCAAGTCACTGAATTTGTTAATTATCTATACTTTCAAAAACAAAAGCACTTAATGTCAATTTATTGATATTTCCGACAATTACAAATACACAAGCTAGCACGAGTAATGACGCGACAAAACTAACCTCACTAAAATTTTTTACACAGATTTAATACTCTTTTTTCAAATTGAAAAAAAATTATATCAAATTTACGTTACTGCCTTTTTACAAAATTTTTTAGAGTAAGTTTAAATTTTGTTAAAAAATGGACAAAAAATTATCAAAACAACAATTGTTTTGTAGAGAATTATTGACGGAAATAAGTATGTATGTTCATTTAAAAAAAAGTAGTTGGTTTAAAAAAAAACACACATTAATTTGAATAAAAAATATATTGTTTTAACAATTCGTTTCATCAAAAAGTAACAAAATTTTTATGTTGATTTCACTTACGACTTTTGGTTCAATGTATCAAGCTCAGATGATGATGATTCAGGGTTACATTTAGGGGGGGGGGCTAAATTATTTCTGGAGGGGGTCTCATACTGTAAGTTTAACTTTAACTTAACTATAAACAAAAGAAAATGTCAACAAAATGTACACAAAACAACAACAAATTTTTGGGTTAACTATTAACTGAAGTTTAAACCCGCAGTATGGGTCTCATACTGCAGGTTTAACCGTAACAAATTAATTAAATTTGATTTGCTTCCGCGCATATTTGATGTGATTAGTTCGACAAACAAACAGAACTGATGTTTCGTTTGAGGTTTTGTTGTGTATTCGTCTGTATTAAAAAATGTAAAAAAATTAATCACATGTTCTTACGAATGTTCCTTTGTGTGTAGGCAGGACAACGCTTTGTAAGTAATGCATCGAAGTTTCAGTGATTTTTCAAAATATTATCACTTCTTTTTTTAAAAACCTCCCTCCATAATACCTATGTATTAATATTACTTTATACATATCAACAAATAAATGCATCATTAAACTTTAAATTATTGTATTTAAAATCTCTAGAAGAATAACTCAATCTTCTATTTTCTGTCCACAAAACGATCATTAAGTAATTAGAGCTAAATAGGGGAAACGCCATTTTTAATTGAAGTCAATTGAATTGCCTACAGTTTGAATAGAATAATAAACGACGAATAAGAGATAGGAAGGAAGTTACAAAATTAAGCATATATGGATATGTGTGTGTGTCTATGAACCCCTAAAAGATGAGGATGTTAATACAGCGGCTGCGCTTTAATAAATTACTTTTTGAATAGAAACGAAACAATTGGAATTTTTGTGTGAAGCTATAAAAATACAACAATTGGAACTCGTATGAGAAAGAAACATAAAATTGAATACAAGAAGGAACGAAACAAAAAATAAACACTTAAAGTGGTGCTGATTTAATTACGGGTGAGTTTAAAAACTTTTTATGGTGTTCTGAAAAACAAGGTTGGTAACCGATTCATAAGGTTAGTATTTCGTTAGGGTATTTTAAGGTTACACATATTTTATGCTTCAGTTACGGCCAAAAAAAATAGGGTCACCAATATTTTTCATCCATTTCTTTATATTTTGTACAATTGCGAATATATTTTGGCGAAAATTATTGTTAATATATCGCATTTTAAAAATGCTGATTTGCCAACACTTCAAAAATATATTGAATTCGGTACATTTCCTTAATTGTATAAAGTTGTGAATGGGACAGTGTTGCCACTTTTTGAATAATTATTCAAAAACGGTAGTGTTTACACATTCGTTGGATAATTTTTGAATAATGACATTTTTGTGTAATTTCACTTTTTAGAGAAATTTTCGTAAATTTCATAAAAATCAGTCGATATTTAAAGTAGACTAAATAAGTTTGTCTGTGAAACATTTACAAGATCATTTGCAGATGTAGCGAAAGATTGAAATTTGGGTTTGTTATGATTGTGACTTTCTAATAATTGAATAGAAACCAGTCATTTTCAGTCCTTTTCTAACAATTTATAGTGAATTTAGAGTTTTTTTTTGCTGTAGCTGGCCAGTCAAAAATTTTGTAAATATAGAACAGTGTGGCAGAATGAAAATATATTGGAATAATTCATCAATTCATAAATTTAAGCTATAATTCAATGTATTAAAGTTAATTTTAATATGTCTTTTGTTTTATTATTATGAATTTATAAATTCAAAAACATTTTACTTATGATTAAAAAACCTTTAATTCCTAATTATAAAAATTTTATGTTTTTGAAATCCGTCAACAAATAAAAAATGGCAAGCTTTTAAATTTTCCACATGCCAGAGTTGCCCTACTTTAGAGTCGAACGCCATAGTTTCCAGCTAATCTGTGGAGTCGGCCGTTAGAAATTATGCTCGAAATTAATTTAGCTCAGACAGGGTGAAATGTCATAGTAATTCAACCAAACGGTAAGAAATGAAAATTCACTGAAGCACCCATATCTAGCTTAAGTCAACTTTAGAAAAGTTCCACCTTTATTAATTTGGTTAATTTTCAATCGAAAGTCATCGTACCCAACTTAATCGATTTAAAAACATTTTAAACAAACAAAATAAATTTAAATATAACAATAAACCAATTAAAAAAATATAAAATAAATTCGCAAATTTGGCGAAAATTTCCAAATTTGAGTAAGTCAAAAATGGAAGCTCTTTAAAAAATAAAAACTTTTCGAACAAACTTAAAAAGCTGTAAAGGCTATATTTAGCGAATCTGAATTAAGTGAAAGAGCGATAACAGAAAAATACAGTAAAACTCGCTTAATACGAACTCGGTTAAGACGAATTCTCGCTTAATACGAACCAATTTGAAAGTCCCAAGGTTTTGCAATCATTTTTCATATAAAAACATCTGTTAATACGAACACGCTTAGGACGAATCCTCGGTTTAACCGAACTGTTTTTAACAGTCACACGCACGAAATTTCATAGTATTCTCCATGTTTAATACGAACTCTTTAAAAAACTGGGAATATTGTGTAAAAATACTTTTCATTTTCCTTAAAAACGATTAATTAAAGCAAATGCAATAAAATAATTATACAATTTTTTATTAAAATTTTTAACTATATAAAAAGTCTAAATTATTTTGTGAATAAAAAAAGTATTTTAGACAAACTTGACCTTGTTTAATACGAACTTCGCTTAAGACGAACTAATTTCTTTGCTCCCCCGAAGTTCGTCTAAACCGAGTTTTACTGTACATTAAGGCACCCATATTTAGCTTAAATCAACTTCTGAAAAGTTTCATCTCTATTAATTTGGTTAATTTTCAATCGAAACTCATCGCATCCAACTCAGTCAAATTAAAAACATTTTAAACAAACAAAATAAATTACAATGAAAAAATTAAACACACAAAATGGCATAAAATGAGTTTGGAACTAGCGAAAATTTAAACATTTCGGTAGGCCAAATATGGGCGCTCTTTCATTTAAGTAAAAATTCAGCCAAACTTCGAGCAAACTTCAGCTTAAGTCAATTGTGGTTACATTTTTATTTTGAAATAATATTAAAAAATTATAATTTTTTTGTGTAATTTCATACGGTTTTTGATAATTTTTTACCTTCAGCTGTGTAATTTTTGGTTTTACTGCTGGCAACACTGGAATGGGAACTTTCAAAACAATATTAAGAACATAAAACAATTTTCCTTTTCCGTCAAAAATATTAGTGAAAATATATTTTTGTGTTAATTTTATAAATTCAATTAAAAAAACATAAAATTTACGAAATATGGGCCATGGTAAGCATTGTCCGGAGGACGAACGATTAATCGTTAAAAGGCTGAAAAATTAAGGGCAAAGCCAACGGCAAATAGCGAAATCTTTTGGAAGGTCCCAGAATTTTCTTTATAATGGTTTTTTAGCTTCAAAACCACACTTGGTAATGGGTAGACCAAGGAAGACTACTGAAAAAGTAGATTAACAGATAAAACTGGGTTAGTCGAGATCCTTTCAAGTCTGCTGCGACAATTAAAACAGAATTGGGAGTCGAAATTTCTGCTAGAACTATAAGAAAACGGCTAGTAGAACAAAATCTATTCGGGAGATCTTCAAGAAAATTGCCAATGCTACACTTATAAAAAAAAGTTAGTACAAAAGTCTGCTAAACGCGTCCTGGCTCAAATGAACTGATTTTTCTGTTATTTTCTCTTAAAATTTAGGATTGAACTAATATTTTTGTAAATCCCATTTGGCACAAAAATTACTTTCATCCGCTTTTGAACTAACTTTGCATCCTAATTTTTAGTAATTTATGTTTCTTAATTTTACAAATTTTTCAGCTAATTTAAGCCACAATTATTTCCCAATGTTTATATTTCTGTGTCTACTATCAATATCACATAGAGATGGCGCTATATTTTCATAATTTTTAATTGTATAATCACAAAATGGCTTATATCTCGGAAAGTAAGCGAGATAGAGCAAAATGCACAAAAATTCGATGCTCTGAACTTATCAATCTTTATAAGCCACCTATACTCCCAAAAATAAATATGGGCCTGTCTCGGGACAGATCCGTAGAGCCCAAAAACCAAGAATGTAAGCGACATTTAAGCAGAAGTTTTCAGTTAAATCAGGTAATGTTTCTGTTGAATTTAGCTCAAATTTCTTAGCTAAGTTAACTAGAATTGTCTGTGTATTTAGCAGTGTGTAAAATTTAGCTTACCTAAATTTAGCAGACCATAATTCTCAACTTTGAAAATTCGGCTGGAGCAAATACAGGTACTATTTCCTGTTATTTTAGCAGAATTTTGAACTATTTCTACGGGCTTTTTTACGACATTGTCGAAATCGACTTATATTCGCAAAAGCTAATTAGAATTGGGATGGCCCTGTTCATGGAAAAAAGTCGCGCAATGTGCTTTGGTCGGACGAATCTTAAATTAATTTAATTGGAAACGATGGTAAAACATGGGTAAGTCGTCCAAAAAACACAGAATTGAACCCACGTTAACTATTTACTAAAACATTTAAGCATGGAGGAGGTAACATAATGGTGTGCTTTTCCTGGCATGGTGTTGGGTCATTATTTTGGATAAAAAGGAACATGTACCAACATTTGTACGTTGAAATCCATAGTGAAATAATGCTGCCATACTCAGAGTGGGAAATGCCACTTAAGTGGCAGTTCCAACAGGATAACTACCCGAAACACACTTCGGGTCTTGCAAAAAATGGATTTTAGATAACGGAGTTAATGTTATGTGTTGGCCTGCGCAATCCCCGGATCTAAACCCAATGGAAAATTTATGGAAGATTGTTAAAGAAAGGATTGGACCAATAAAATCCAAAAATAAAGACGAACTGTGGGAGAACATTCAAAAGGCATGGTATGCAATTCCAAACCAGATTCGTGTAGACTTGTTGGATTCCATGCCAAAACGATGTAAGGTTGTGCTTTCTAATAAAGGACATGCGACCAAATTTTAGAATTAAAGTATATTTTTTAAAACGTTTTTGTAATTTTTTATAATTTTTTCTAAATGACCCTATTTTGTTGTCCACTAAAAATCATAGGCCCTTACTATAAAAGAGTATTTTAAATTTAAAGTCGACTTTATTTTTAATCATAGGGTTGTATTCATTTTGTGTATGAAAACCCTACAAAAATATTTACATATATTTTCAAACATTTTGATTGGTTGAAAATAAATTAACCAATCAGAATGCTCCAAAAATAAACCAAGTCAAGGCATACTGCCACCCAATATTTTAACTATAGTCGACTTTAGCTAAAATATACATTTGAAATATTTTAATAGTAAGGGCGATAGATTTAAATGAATTTTAATTTTTTTTTTTATTAAATTTAGAGAAATTTTTTAAGTTTTTGTGAAAAATAATAGCAACGAATTTTACAAAGAACATAAACATAAATTTGTTTGTTCTATATATATTATTTTTTGATCCAATCTAAACTTGTAACAAGTGACCCTATTATTTTGTCAGTAACTGTATTTTGTTAAGTTATTTTAGGGTTATTTGTTTGGTTATTTTAAGGTTAACGGTAATTAAAGATATTCCGTTAACCCTATGCTCCTTGCAGGAGTAAAAGGAACAAATATATATATATATATATAAAGATATTCCGTAAGTGGTATTTTAAGGTTAACGATAGTCCTTTTTTTGAAATTTGTGGCCGACCGTCACTTAGCTGTCCAATGAGAGATGAAAGTCGATATATGATGTGTAATATTTTTGAGAGGAAGAAATAAAAAAAAAATTAAAGTTACATCGTTAGGGTATTTTAAGATTAACGATATTTCAAATAATTTCGTTAGGCTATTTTAAGGTTAACGGTATTTTAAGTTATTTCGTTAGTTCTATTTTAAGGGTAACGATAGTCATTTCGGGTAAGTGTTTGCCAACCAGTGTTGCCATATAGCCAGTTTTAACTGTTTTTTGGGATGCCTAACAGTTTTCCAGTTTTTTCATGTAAAAAACAGTTTTTTTAAATTCATGGATTTTTTTACAGTTTTTTCATATTAAATCGGCACATTTGTTTCATTTACAATTTTTTTTTAGCTAAAATTTAGGAATTAAAATATAAAAGTGCTTATGTCTAATAATTTGAAAACTTTATAACACGTTTTAAAATTAATTTTGTATAAAATATTTGTTTTATAAGCCATTTATAAACTTAGAAAGTGGTTATTATGACCCAAAAACTACAATAAAACTTTCATATTGTCAAAAATTAGGTACAAGTCTGACACGTCATAGACCCGACGGACATTTTTAGCCGAACTTTTCAGATCATTTCTAAATGAAGGATAATTTAGAAATTTATATTTTTTGAAAAAATTAAAACAATGTCTCATCAAAAGAGGCCAAAATTGAATTTTTTAATAAATATTTGCCAATTCTGGATAACAATTTACTACTATTTTTCAATTATGATCAAGGACAACTCCAAAAAACTTAATGTTTTCAAACAAACAATTCCCGACATGACAATAGTCAATCCAATGAAAGTCAATTTTATGTGGAATGCAAATCAATAAAGAATATTTTGAAATACTAAATTGATCAGTAAAGTATTCTATCCTAAGTCAGGGGTTAATCTCGGAAGGGTGATTCGATGAACTTTTTTTAACTTTAGATTCGGGCCTAAACTCTTTAAAAAAAAGTTTTATTAGGAGGCTATGCAAAAAGTCGATTACTATCAATGCCAAAGGCAATTAAATTATCAAATCTCGATATTTTAAAAATTGATACCCTGGGATAATATTTTAGTCCCAGGATACTTCGGGATCCCAGAATTTCTTCTGATTTTTAAATTTTTTTCGAAAAACAGTTTTTCTATAAAGAAACAGTTTTTAATTACAGTTTTTCTAAAAAAATATATGGTAACACTGTTGCCAACCAAAGTCAAAATGTCGGCCGGCTGACATTCTTCAATGGATCAAGATTTTTTTTAAATTAAATTTTTAATTTAGTTTCTTAATTCTAATTTGAATTAATAATTTTAATCAAGGTTGGTTACCGTTATCGCTATAATACCGTTTCAAATTGAATATCGTTACCAATACCTCTAAAAAATTTTACAAATACCGTTATCGTTACCGATACCGTTATTGTTATTGGTAGTTACCGATATTTATTAATTTATAATATATTATTAAAATTTTTTAACTCCCAGCCAGCAATTTCGGAGCGCTCATAAATAAGATTTTTAAATGGCTCATAGAAATGATTATTGTTTTTTGAAAACACTCTTTTTTTGGTAGAAAATATGAACCCTCAGAAAACAATCCAAAAAGTTGTCTCTACAATCTAAAAAGCTGTCTCAAAACGAGGGTTCATTTTTCGGACTCAAAGAAGATTCCAAAATTATTTAAATTTATGAAGAAAATTTCGATTCTATACGTTCTTTTTTCTGAGTCATTTCTGAGCACCCAAGGGGCTCTTTTGGACGGACCACTTTCATAGGAAAAAGTGGAAAAATGTTTATGTTTTTGGAGCTCATTTCTGAGTCATTAATGATCATCTTTGTTTGCTGGGCTTTTTATTTTATAATCTTGATTTTTTTTACAAAAAAATTTATAGATAATAATTTTACTTACTAAAACTACACTCAGGGAATTATGTTGGTAAAATCAACTGCAAATGACAGTTAAAATAACTGCATTTGAAGTTAAAAAGTTGTAGACTACATTTGCAGTTAAATCAACTGCAATGTTAAGTTATTTTTAACTGTTAAAAATCAACTGACAAATGTAGTAAAAACAACTACAAATGCAATTAAAACAACGTACTTGCAAATTATTGCAAAATTAATTAATTATTAAATTAATAAAAACAAATTTATGTAAATACTCTTAACTTAATTTTATTCCATAATAAATTTAAAATTGAGAAATCAAAATTTACATTTAATATCACTTTTATTGTTGACTATATTGTTCTAGATGTCCGTCTGTGAGGGATGAAATATTGTTTGGCTTCCTCTTTTTCTGCAGGTAGAAAGGGATGAAAATATAAAAGAACTGAAAGAAAATAAATACAAAATATTTGAATATTCCTGTAAATATATTTATATTTTATGTTATAAAACTTACCTTATTATTTTAATAATTCAATAAAATATGTAACCTTTTCCTTATTACGCGTCATTTTATGACTAGCGTTGTTTTATGACTAAGACAAGAGAAAACATGTTCTTCTCATATTCTTTCACTAGAAATTTCTAAACAAATGCTTCGTACACACATTCTTCTTTACTTCGTACACATACACACTTGAAAATTTAAGTATTTGTAACAAAAATCAAAATAACTGCATAAAATAAATATTACTACAATGTAGTAGTTTTTGAAGTTTGTTTAAAAAAATAACTGTCAAAAACTTTAAAAAATTTTGCTCTAAGTAAATTAACTGCAATTGTAGTTAAAATAACTACAACTGCATTACTACACAAATAACTGTCATGTAGTAACTGCAGAACTATTCTGAGTGTACCAACATCGAATTTATAGCTATTAATGAGTATTCTTAACACTTCAAATTAAATGATAGGTAAATTTTTTTTTTTATTTTTATGTTTTTAACGTGATTTATTATACCGGTATGTAACGGTATTGATGTTTCGATAACGGTATCCCGTTACCGAAACAGTCTTAAATACCATTACCTTAACCGTTACCGAAACAAACAAATTTCGATACCGTTACCCTTACCGTTATTCGTTTCGGTAACCAACCTTGATTTTAATCCCAATATATACTAGAGTTTAGTTTTAAAAAACTACTAGTTTTTGGTTAAGTGTAAATGTAGTATTAGATGGAGTTTCTAGATGACGTTTTACTTCACACGAACGAAAATACAATAACAAAATGCATGCAATACAAAAACAAAATACATGTAGTCACTCATTCGTGTGACAACGAACGTCTTATAAAAACTCCATCTTAGATTTAGTACTGCATTTAGACTCAGCAAAACCTGCCTAGTGTTCGGCTGATTCCAGTTTTTACTTGTCAAAACTATTTTGTACAAATCTAAATTACAAAAACCAAGTAATTTACATTGGTAATTTAGTTTTTCTTTGTCACATCACTTTTTGTTACACATTTTTCATTCTGTTTATATTATTAAATTAATGCAAAAAAATTGTTAATACATTCAAAAATGAATAACAACACACAATTTTAAACTAAAATAGAAATATTAGGTGTGTTCGGGTATCGGAGCTTATCGCGTGGGATCCACAATTGGCTAAATGAGAGCTGTCATGAGAGAGTAATATTCTTGTTCTTCTTGCACGAAAAAGCCCAGATTTTTTTCCGTGTAAATTTGGGTAAATTGCTTTTATCAGCTGTTATATCATCAGTTGGGTTGAACTAGTTTAATTGAACTATTCACTAATTTGAACCAAAGAGCTAGTTCACAACTAATAGCTCTTTTAGTTCAATCGCTCATTTCATTCATTCAGAAAATATGTTTATCATTTAATAAACTATGTATTCATTTTTGTAAATAGAAATGCCTAAAAAGGAAATTTTTATTAAAATTTTTGATTTGTTTTTCGGGCTTCAAATATGGTTTTTCGCGTTAGTTTACTTTTGCGCATTTTTGTCACTTCGTGAGAGTATTTCTTGTTAACTCTTATTTTACCGAACTTTACCCAAAAAGTAAAGAAACAGACCTATTCTTAAAAAACTAAAAAATATTTTTTTTACACTTGCTTTACTTCTATATTCGTTGTAATATGGTGCATCGAAAGTTAATTATAAATGATACCGCGTATATCAAAAATGCACATTTCAGATATTTTTACTTGATTTTTGGCAAAAACCAGGTAGAATCTGGTTTTCAGTTTGTATAAAAATTATATGGAAGAGCTAAATTAATTTTGTAGTTTTCGGTTCAGAAACCAAAAATGGCCAAAAACTACTAGTTTTTGCTCAGTCTAAAAAACAAGCAAAAACTAGTTTTGCTCAGTCTATATTCAGTACACTCAAAATAGTTTGTAGTTTAAATAAACTGAAAATGTAATTTAAAATAAATGAAAAATCACTTGAAAACCGGTCTATTAACTTTTCATTTAAATCAAGAGAACTTTTCATTTATTTTTAAATGTTAATAAATAAACTACAAAATCCTTAAAAAAGTAATGATTTTTCATTTATTTCGTTTTTTTAAATTTCAAAAAATTAACTACAAAAGCCGTAAGAATAAATAAGTTTATTTCGTTTTTTTAACTGACCTAGAAATGGAAAAGGAATTCTTTTTTTAACAAAACATTTTAAATGAAAATATTAACTGTAACAGAAAATCCGTATTTTTATGTAATTTATTTTTTAAATAAACGACAAAAACAGTTAAAAAATATTTTTCTTATTATTTCAACTGTATAATCATTTAAAAATAAATGTACGTATAACTTTTTAAATAAACTACAGTCAGTTACTGTCATAATATTTTCAGTGTATAAAACATGGCTAGCAAACACTGGCAGCATTGGCGTATCTACACAATTTTTCTGGAGTGGGTAAGGGACCTATTTTTGTTCGGCTGATTATTTGCCCATTCTCAAACTATTAATCTAAAAAACATTATGCTTACAATTTTTTCATACAAAAAAAACTTTTAAAAATGACTCCCTTCCTTCTGATAAAATGTTCATCATTTTTGAAATTCAATAATCCCGGTAGCTTATCCTATCAAAATCGCGTTGTTTTTATACAAAACTCTATTTTTCTGAAGAAAACCTCGTACAAGGAAAGTAGTCCAAGCTATACTCTCAGATTAGTATGAAATTTGGATATTTAATAGAGAAAAGAAATCTAATATCAACCTTTATAATTTTTTCGTCCACCCATTCTATTTTGACCACTTAAATTACTGAGGTGGTCAAAAACCGTGAGATGTTCATCCTAGAATTTTTGTCTCCACAAAATATTGAAATTTCGTCAAAATAGTAATGTTTAGTTTGAAGTAATTTCCTTGTTAGATATTATTTCTTTAAAAAACTATTAAATCTAAAATATTTATCGCACCAAAAAAGATTCTAGATCTGTGATTCTAATAATTTTTTTTAAAGAAATACTCTTAGGGCCAGCTTTATAATCAGAATTAAGATTTGTTTCTTAAATATTTCTTAAGTAAGAATTTTTAAACAAGATTTCATAAATATTTAAGACAAAAATCTATGTTACTTAGTTCTGACTATAAAACCGGGCCTTAGATTCCAACAAATTATCTTCCTGGGAAACCAGTGGACATTTTCATAACCAAAAACACAGGATTAATTGATATTTATAAAAAAAAAACGAGCAAAAAAGTTAAAGTCGGGCATGCCGACTATATAACACCTAGGGTTTGGGATTTCCCGGACTTTTTTATTTCCCGGGAAACGGGAATAAAAAAATTTGATTCCCGGAAATCCCGGGAAATATTTTTAAACAAAATTGTTAATGAAAGCCACCTAAGTATATAAGTAATTTTTGTTAAAAAGAACACTATTTCAGTACAAATGCAGTCTGTGTAGTGAGAATTCAAAGTAAAAAATATCAGAATGTTGAACATTTGATTTCACATAAATTACTCGCAGAACTGTCAAATGAATTGCATGATTCCAGCAGAAAGCACCTACTACTGGACTGTCGGAAACAAACCGTTTCATCACACTTGGCCCATTAGATATGGTGGTCACAATGTTATTTTCCAAAGACAAATAAAACTCTTGTAGTCTTATTTCTACAATTCTTCTTATTTCATCAGCATAACATCTTCCTGATATATGTATAAACCAACCCCAGGTTATAAAATGAATTATTTCCATTTCTTGTCCATTCTCTTGATATTCTTGTCCATTCATCTAAGATCTCCTATCTCCTATCGTTAGAAATATTGCTCGATATTTCTTTTATCATGATATCTTTTACATGATTGTAGTAATTTAATATAATGGTCTTTACATCGGTTTAATTTTTTTGCAGTGCCAGGTTTTTATTATAAAAACTTTCTCGAATAAACGAAGATCTAGTGCGGATGCGGATTGACTGCGGCTAATTTGGATACCATTTCAGGAAATGTTTGCCCATTTGCCATTAGTCTTTTCTTTTCACATTTATTAATGAAAACGTTACTTATAAATTTATTGACTCTTAATATAAAGGAGTATTTTAAATTTAAAGTCGACTTTATTTTTATTCAAACGGTTTTGTTCATTTTGTATATGAAAACCTTACAAAAATATTTATATTTTCAAATATTTTGATTGGTTGAAAATA
Source organism: Leucophora obtusa (assembly GCA_949987735.1). NCBI lineage: Eukaryota > Metazoa > Arthropoda > Insecta > Diptera > Anthomyiidae > Leucophora > Leucophora obtusa. The sequence goes on along the minus strand of OX465295.1, from coordinate 107,411,746 downwards.
AATTAACCAATCAGAATGCTCCAAAAATAAACCAAGTCAATGTATACTGCCACCCAATATTTTAACTAAAGTCGACTTTACCTAAATTATACATTTGAAAAATTTAGATAGTAAGGGCGATTATTTGTAAGAAACAAAGTTTTTTTTCATATTTCTTTTTAACATTTTACCAAGTTTTTAGGTTTTACTATTTAAATTTTGAATAAGTTAGCGAAAAATCTTTATTAGTTGAAATGCTCGTAATTACTTGGCAAAGATTTTATTTGTGTGTCAAATAAATGTATTCTCTTTTAAAAGATTTTAACAATGAGATTTTTGTTTTGGTAATTAAAATGTTTTTTATGACTAAAATTAAAAAATCCTATTCGAAACAAAAACAATTTAAAAAATTTAATATTTTTAAAATTTCCCGTTTACCCGGGAAAAATATATTATTTTCCCGGGAATTCCCGGCAAACTTTTCCCGGGAATTCCCGAACGCCGAACCCCAAACCCTAACAACACCCTACACCAACCTGGATAAAAACCAACTAATGTTTGGATTCGAATTTCCGAATGGGTTAAAATGGATTTGTGTCAAAATTTTCTATGAAATGATAAAAGAAGATAAAAAAATATATAGCGCATATGCGCGATAGGTCCAAATATGGACCGATCCTATCTAGAATTAATAGGCTTTTGGGACCATGTGAGTCAGCAAATCAAATTTCATTGAAATATCTTTGTATTTGCGACCTGCAGCGTATAAATAAGCCAATTTTGGGGGGACCCTTATAATGGCACTAGGTATAAACATGGATCGGCTTATTCAAAATCAATCGGCTTCGTCCTTGAGCCGACATAGATCGGTGTACCAAATTTCACCGATCGGTGTACCAAATATTTTAATATTTGCGACCTGTAGAGTGCGCACAAGAATTCATGACAGACAGACGGACATCGATAAATCGAAACAAAGAGTTATTCTGAGTCGATCGGTATACTACAAAGTGTTATAAGTGTTTTTTGGTGTTACAAACATCAGCACAAACTTATTATAGGTACCCTGTCCACTAGAGCGTAGCACCTTACAGGCAAAAAAAATAAGTGCGCCGTATACCCTCCAATATGAAGTATTTTTGCAAGGAGGTTTAAAATTGGATAATGAACCTTCCAAATTAGTTATAAAAAATGTCTACTAATTCTTACGTTAAAGTTTCATGTTTTTTTTGCGATTTTCTTGTAGATAGACCTAATTGCTTTCGGATGTGATATATTTTGATATAAAAACTTGTAGATAGCCCTTTTATATTCAGAATACATGAATTAAATGGTTTTTTAGATTTCCTGAACAATTCAGTTTTTGCAAATAGCCCTTATTGAATGTAAGCCTCCTACTAATACAATTCATTGAATTGAATTGTATTGATATCAGGAAAATAGGTTATGGAATGAAGGAAATAGGGAGTATGGTTTGTGAACGTTTGACTTGAATTTCTCTAAATTGTAAGTATCAGGAAATACACCTTCGCGGAGTTTATTCCACACACCGGCGGTTCGACTAATGAACGAATTTTCTTTGCAATGCGCTATGCGGCTAACTAGAAGATCAACCACAAACGGACAAGGAACAAGTGCAGTGCTACACTGGCCTTGAAGCGTTTTAGCAAATCTGTAGATGTTACCTTAGCCTCTCAAGGAATCCAAAGACCGTCTATGCGTGGTGAAGAGCCACATCCGGCTAGAGATGTTCCTGCTTTCGCAGAATATGGTGGATCTAGAGCATGCACTCGATAAAAATCCGTAATCTCCGGTGTTATCCAACCGTGTCCCTGTAGAGGTGTCCCTGCTTTCGCAGAACATGGCGGATATAGAGCGGATACTCGATAAAAACCCGTAATACCCGGTGTTATTCAACCGTGCCCATGGGACGAATAGCACTACGTTAGTGTGTTTTTGAACGGTGGCCTCCAGGACGGGGCGAACCCTGGTTGTATTAGCCCGCTGGTAGTACAGGGCTCTGCTACCGAACTTACTGTTCTAATCCCTTTTTAACCTTATTTTTCAGATGGATACATTTGGCCAATATACGGAAAATGGGCAAGAGAAGATCAACGAGGATCTATCCTCAATAGGCAAAGGGGCTTTATGCCCAAATGATGCTAAGGGGAAATTAGCCATGGTTCAGCCAACAGAAGACGTTTCTAGTCTTAACGTTGCTGAACCGATAGACGTTGGAATTGTAACGGAGGACCTCTCGGGTCCAACTATAGTGACCAATACCAACATCCCAACGGATGAAGAGAATGAACTTCTTCTTCGCGGAAAGTGGGAAAGGAACTCAGCAGAGGAAGCTGCTCTGCTGAACGCAGCGTACTGCCAAACTTGCTCGTAACTTATTACTGCCCAAGAGGCAAAACACCGAAGCACCTCAGGTGTTTGCAAGTGAACTTTCATCATGCCAAAGCGGCATCTGATGTTGCCAACAGAAGGTTCGCAGTCGACGCTCTGGATGTAAAGGGTGGTTAAATGTTAAGGGCCGATGTTGAATGTGAACCACACCTAAACGTCAAGTTTTTTTCTGCATTTCACTTGACATTTCTCAATTTCAGACTAACTCAATTTGAACCATGGAAAGCAATCGAGCAACGCGTTAAAGTTATTCAGGCTTATTATGAAAATGGGCGTTCAAATCAAAATGCATTTCGTGCACTTCGTGATTTCTTTGGTCAGCATAATCGACAAAATGAGTCCACAATCGGGAGAATTGTTCACAAATTTCAGCAAATCGGGTCTGTAGGAAATGTGAAAACACCTGTTTTTTGTGTTTGGTGCGGTTTATGGGCTGGCGGGGTCATAGGGCCGTAGTTCTTCGAAAATGAGGTTGGCCAAGCAGTTACCGTGAATGGTGTTCGCTATAACGGACTTCTTGTGGCCAGAAATTGAGAATGTGGTCCTGGACGATATGTGGTTTCAACAGGATGGTGCCACTTGCCACACAACCAACGAAACAATGGCTCTTTTGCGCGAGAAATTAAATGGCCTTGTTATCTGACGTGGTGGCGATGTCAATTGGCAATTAGCGCGGTCAGGGGTGGGCAAAGCCCACCCTAGACTACTTTTAGCCCACCACAGAATTCTACCTATAATTCTTGTATCTATAATTTTGATGGAAAAAAGTATCACTATAAGAGTTTTTCTTTAAGACAAATTATTAAAATCACATAGTTATTCAATAAGCATTTGATATAAATATCTTAGGTTTAGTAGTTTTTTAAAAAAATAATTAGTAAATTAGCGTGTTTTTAATCACCTGGATTTAGAATTTTTTATACAAAAAATAGATTTATTAAATCCAAAAAAAAGCTGGATTTAATAAATCCACAATAAAAGCACAAATATATGAAACAGCCTATTAATTTAATGTCAGAAAAAAATACGAATACAAATTAAAAGAGAAACAAAAAAATTTAAAAACTAACAAATAAAAGGTTTTTCTTACATTTTTTTTATGAAATATGTTTAGAAAAAAAAACTACACCTCACCAAATACATATTTTTCATCTTGGACATGGAGAAATAGCTCAAATAGAAGTGACAATTTTTCACTCTACAGTAAGTAATTTAATTGAATCTAATTAGTGAATACTAAATATTGCAATGGAATTTTTCAATTGTGTAAAAATATAAATTGAAGTGATAAAACTGAAAAGGCAGACTGTTTATCGCTTTTTTATGTAAAATATAATTATAAATTAAAAGTTAAAGTTGAATCCTCCATCATCGAATTTGGTATTAAAAATTAGGGTGAAAGAAGTGTCGGACAGAAAATTTTTTTAAAATATGAAAAAATCGAACCCCATCTGTTGAGCACTTTTAGAAATACTTTTTGGATTTATTAAATCCAAGTGATTAGAAAAAACGGCTAATATCTAACAAGGAAGTTACTTTAAACTAAACATTATCATTTTGATGAAATTTCAATATGACAAAAATTATGAGGCGCACATCCCACGGTTTTTGACCACGTAGGTAATTTAACTGGTCAAAATATGGGGTTAGAATGGGTTCGTCCGAAGTGGACGAAAAAATAAGATAGGTTGATCTTAGATTTCTTTTCTTTATCAAATATCGAAAGCTCATGTTAATCTGAGGGTATATCTTGGAATACATTCCTTGTACGAGGTTTTGTTCAGAGAATAGTTACACCTTTCAGAGTTTTCTATAAAAACATGAAGATTTTGATAAGATAAGCTAATTTTGAAAATTATGAAAAGTTTATGGGAAGGTGGGGAGCCATTTATAAAAGTTTTTTTTGTATGAAAAAATTTTAAAAATGGGCAAATTAACAGGTGAACATAAATGGGTCCCTTGCCCACCCCTGAGAAATGGTCTAGGTACGCCTATGACCGTTGGACTTCTTTCTTTGGGGTTATTTGAAATAAAAGGTGTACGTCGATAAGCCAGCAACAATTCAAGAGTTAAAGGATGAGATAATTCGGCACACTAACGGCATAGAACCTCAATTATTCCTTAGCATCATCGAAGATTTGGACCATCGGATGGAGGCGTGCCGCCGAAGTCGCGGCGGCCATTTGGCCGATATTTTGTTCCATACATAATTGTACCATACCAATATTATCATATAAAAAAAATGACAATAATTTCCTAAATAATTTGTGTTTTATTCAAAATCAACATCGGCCCTTAAAATTTAACCACCCTATAGTATTCATTCAGGAGCCGTGGGTGCACAATGGAGCCATTAAGGGGCTAAACGTGAACCATGGTAGGTTGATATATGATTCCAAGCACAGTAGGCCTAGAGCGGCTATCCTTGTGGCGCTCCTAACATTTCTTCCAATTTCGGAGTTTATATTGGGAGACCTGCTTGCGATCTGGGCAAAAGTGCCTTCCTTGGCTGGGGAGCACGAGGTGATGTTGGCCTCTGCGTATTTGCCTGGCGACAACGACGCGGCACCAACCGCTGAGGTCTTGGCCTTCGTGGAATATTGCCGAGTGAGGAGTCTGAGTTGGATCCTCTGCTGTGACGCCAATGCTCATCACACAACGTGGGGAAGCACCAATATCATCAAACGAGGTGAGCACCTGCTTGAATTTATATATAGTAATGGTATAAACATAGCAAATAGGGGTGACGAACCGACGTTTAGGAATGCTATTAGGTCAGAGGTCTTGGACCTCACTCTTACTAGTTCTAACCTTTCTTTCGCCATCTCTAACTAGCATGTCTCCAGCGAACTATCAATGTCTGATCATCAATACATGGTCTTTGATGTTGTTATTGCGCTGGGCTCGTGTCAGAAATATCGTAATCCCAGATGCAAAAATTGGGAGAACTTCCGTTATCACTTGGAAAGCGATGCCAATCTCTCTAAGGGGCTCATTCTGAGCCCAGATGAGATTGATTATGAGGCATCAGAGATTCAATCGATTTTGACTTCTGCTTACTTTGCGAGCTGTCCTCAAAGGACCAGGAAGGTGAAAAGGGTCGTTCCATGGTACAACGATGGTCTGGATAAGCTCTAAAGCAGAGGTCGGCATCACCTATGCCCATGGGCGCTCTCTCACACCTACATAAGCTCACACATAGAACAAAAAAATAATCAGTCGCATACAAGATTTCAATGAAGTAGGTTGTCACATCGCTTGTTTGCCAGATTTTCTCTCACTCTGCATAATGTTTATTGATACATTTTTTTGGTAATTTATTCTTAAGTTTTTTTGTTTTTTTTTTTTTTTTTGTTGTTGTTTTTTGATATTTGTTTTCGTAGTTGTTGTTTGCTTTTAAATTTTTATTTTATATTCCCATTATTAACATTTAAAATTTTCGAATTATTATACAAACGTTCTTTGTCAGTGCATTGAGAGTGAGAGGCTGCAACTCACTCATACAAGCACAAAATAAGGTTGTATATGTTTGTCGATCCCTGCTCTAAAGGGAGGCCAGGAGACTATTCAACAGAGCCAAGGAACCAGGTGACTGGGCCACCTACAAGACGGCTCTAACTGAATATAATAGGGAATTACGTAGATCCAAAAGGTCCACGTGGCGCGACTTCAGAAGGCCCTTTCACAGGATCACACGAATGGTCTTTGCACTCTCAGGAGACGCGACGGTTCCTACACTGGATCTCCTGAGGAAACCTGTGACCTATTGTTAGACACGCACTTCCCAGGCTGCGTAGCCTCCCGCAGGTCTGTTACGATTCAAAGAATTCCAAACCTGACGGGGAGGTATGTACGCCTAACTGGTGGCGTCTTTCGGGAGGACAGAGTGAAATGGGCGATAAATGGATTTTCGTCCTTTAAGTCACCGGGCCCGACGGGATCTATCCACGTCTGATGCAGAGGGGGTGGATATAATAGCCCCACAATTGGTTAGGATATTTAGATCCAGTCTTTTGCTGGGTCATGTTCCGACGAATTGGAGGGGGGTTAAAGTGGTCTTTATTCCAAAGCCGGGGGGGGGGGAAATCCGAACACCTGCCTAAATCGTACAGACCAATTAGCCTCAGCTCTTTTCTTCTTAAGACAATGGAGAAAGTTCTGGACCACTATATTAGGGACACGTACCTCAGGCGTAAGCCGATAGACGAGCTTCAGTTCGCGTATCAATGGGGTAAGTCTACCGAAAGTGCTGTCCATCATGTTGATAGAGAAGGCACTGGAGGCAAAGAATATTGCCCTCTGTGCTTTTATTGATATACAGGGCGCTTTTGATAACACGTCCTATGATGCGATCGGGCTGTCTATGTTGAGAAGGGTCATATCTCCAATGATTGTAAATTGGACATTGGAGATGCTCAACTCTAGGGAAATCACGTTCGGTATAGGGTCTGCTAGTAGGACCGTGAGTGAGACCAGAGGATGTCCTCAGGGCGGTGTACTGTCGCCTTTACTATGGACATTGGTCATTGATGAGTTGGTTGAGGGTCTGAACGACCTGGGCTTCAGGACCTATGGCTGCGCCGATGATCTTGTCATCTCCGTTGTCGGCTGGGATGACAGGACCATTTCTGATCGTATGCAGCAGGCTCTGAACTTTACTAACTCATGGTGTCGGGAAAAAGGGTTGACTATCAACCCGACGAAGATGATCCTGACACCGTTCACAAGGAGAAGAAGGGGAAGAAACGATAGGCTTCTCGGATAGTGTGAAATATTTAGGGGTGACTCTTGATAAATCCCTTACGTGGAATGATCATTTAGACTCCGTAACCAAGAAGGCCACCAGGGCATATTATGCCTGTCAGAGGCTCTTTGGGAAAACATGGGGTCTAAGACCACAAATGGTCTACTGGTCATTCAACACCATTGTGAAACATATGATCACGTTTGCTGCCTTAGCATGGTGGGCAGTCAACGGCAAGGGATACTCTGAAGAGGTTGTATCGGCTGGTGTGTACTGGCATTACGGGGGCTGGAAGATCGTACCTGACGGATGCCATTGGGGCCATGTTGGGTATTCCACCATTGCATATTTCCGTGAAGGAAGCTGCAAGTATAGGCTCACTTCGTCTCCGGGGGGGTCGGGGACATGAGGAGCGGGGCCTAAAGGGTCACATGAGGATCGCCGGGATCTTTATGGACGACCCAATCTTAAGGGTCGCGGATAAAATGACCCCGGAGCAGATTTTTGTCAGGCATTTTGACATTATGTCATTAACAGAAATATGTGGACCAGCCAATCCTGGCAGCCCGAAGAGGGGGATTAGGTATGGTTCACTGATGGCTCAAAGCAGGCTAATGGTGACACGGGGGCAGGTGTCTTTGGACCCGGATTCCAGCGTGCTTTACCAATGGGCAATTACCCCTCCGTCTTTCAGGCGGAGATTTTCGCCATCTGCATATGTGTGAGAGAGTGCCTGCGGAGAGGCACGGTTAGATCCCGCATCTACATTCTTTCTGACAGCCAAGCTGCGCTAAAGGCTCTAAGAGCTTACGGGGTATCATCTGGTCTAGCCATGGAGTGTATGGGAATTCTAAACGAACTCGGTAGGAACAACTCCCTTACACTGGGATGGATTCCTGGTCATGAAGGGCATGAGGGTAACGAAAGGGCTGATTGTCTAGCCATTTGTGGAGCCCGTCGACCATTCATAGGCCCAGAACCATTCTTTGGGGTATCTAGGGGGTACGTTAGGGAAAAACTCAGGCAATGGAGAGAGACTGATTTTGCTAAACATTGGGAAACTTCTACTGGCCAAAGGCAGGCCAAAAGATTTATTTTCTTGTCCAGCGGAGTATCAAGGCGACTATTGTCACTCGACAGGGGTAAACTTAGGACCCTGACGGGATACTTAACTGGGCACTGTGGGCTCAGGTACCAAATTCACAAACAGGGCCGGTCAGACACTGATGTTTGCTGGTTTTGTGAGCTGGAAAGTGAGATATCGGAGCATATTCTCTGCGAATGTCCGAGACTGTGTGACAGAAGACTCAGATTTCTGGGTGACCGTTTCGTGTCCTCTTCGGACGTTTGGGGAAATTCTTCTAACGGGATTATTGACTTTATTGGTAGCCTGAATCTCTAGGGAACTCTAGGCAGCACAAAAGGTCTATATCCAAGCAAAATCTTTCATTACCAAATAAGTGGTTATGTAATAGAAATTCATAGCTCCGCACAACTTATTTTCTGGCGTCTAAACTCATTATTTTTGTTTGGTGTGGTCGTTTTTATAAGTAGTCACGCTTACCCGCTCGCTTACGAAAAAATGAGAAATAAGTAGTTATGAAATTTTGAATAATAAGTGGTTATACACCTGCTTACAAAAAGTTCAATTATAAGTGGTTATCCGATTGCTTACTTGATTCTTAAAAATAAGGAGTTACACAAATACTATTACCCAGTGTAGAAACAGTAATGACATATCATTATTTTTTGGAGTACCAGTAATGACACCCACTTACCTTCTGCATTATTTTAAAACATATAATAATGAGTTACTGATAATGACTTCTTTTTATCATTATTTCAAATAGAAAATAATTTTTTAGATTTTTTTTAAAATTTTTTGAAATCTATTTTTAGACTCAATATTTTTTAAACACTGGTAAGGATATATGTAACCACATATTTTTTGATTTTTTGTATGTTGGCGAGTAAGCTTACTTATGTGCAGCAGGTCAATTATGTTTTTATCTATTAAATATTACATGTCGATATAGCTCAGATGGTAGAGCTGTTGACAGGTAATCTGTAGACCCAGGTTCGACTCCCGCATCAGCAAATTTTATTTAAAAAAAAAAATACAATAAAATCTATTTTTAAACTCATTATTTTTGTCAGTACTGGTAAGCACATAGGTAACGATATATTTTTTGGTTTTTCGTATGCTGGTGTGTAACGACAACTCAACGACATCGCCATATAAAGGTAATAAGAAATGTAATAACAAAAGTAAGTAGTTAACATTACCAAGTATGTAGTTACATAACCACATATCTGGTAATGATTTTCTACACTGGGTAGTTTAAAGAAATACATTCACAAAAATTTAAGTTTTTCTAGTGCGTGATTTTAGGACTCGTCATAAATAAATTTAAATATAAAATTTAACTGTTTAAACAGTACTTATTTAAACTATTACGAGTAAGTCATTATTTTATATTTAAAAACAATTACTACAATAGCCCGTTATTAGGAAGCCATTATTTTATATTATAAAATAATGCAAAAGGTAATGATATATCATTTTTGGTAATGCAGATAGTAATGAGGTGTCATAACCAATATTTTGCTGGGATTGGTCGCGGTGCGTAGTGCCTTCGTATCTAATCTAATCTAACCACAAACGGATGAGATCTACTAGACAAGAGTATGTTACGGACAAAAATACGGAGCCTTGGGATAAGTTCACTTATCTCAGTAGAACACTTCCCACTTCTACGGAAACCATACTGGCGACCATTAACGTTTTTACTACACTTACTACCTTAGCTTTTAAAAACCTTTTTGTTTTTGCAAAAAAAGTGTATAAAAATTTTTTTTTTAATATTTGAAGGAAGTGTTTCATCATAAATAGTTAAGATAAATTTTTTTAAAAATTGCTGAAAATAGCTATTAGTCAAGTATTTCAGTAAAAAGAAAAATCAATTTAAAAGCTCCATTCGTTCAGCCATAAAAAATATCATACAAATCTCTTAAAACGGAAAAAAATCGATAAAAATGGATGAAATTTTCTTAACTTTCCTGATTTCAACAGTGTCCTGTAACTACAAATCTCAACTAAAAATCTTCAAAAATTTGTAACAATGCAGAATTTAGTTCCCTATCCAACTTTTTTCTTTTTAGATTTCCTTAAATTTGATTTTGCTTTTTTGGCCAGCTTTTTGGGTCAAATACTTCTCTGTGCGGCGGTTCGACTAACGAACGAATTTTCTGTGCAATACGCTATGCGGCTAACTACAAGATCAACCACAAACGGATTAGATATACTAGACAAGAGTATGTTACGGACAAAAATACGGAGCCTTGGGATAAGTTCACTTTTCTCAGCAGAACACTTCCCATGGTAGTAACGATAGAAGTTTTACACAACCCACATTCCGACGATGCTCAAACGAGTCAATAGAGCGGGATATCCTGCTGTCATTAATGAGCGCCGACGCCCTCCTTTGTACACGTTCTTCCATATATAAAGCCCCTGCTCATATATGGGAGTTGTATTACATCTTCGGCTGGATAAGGTCAGAAGAAGTGAAGTAGTTCTTACACCGGGTAAGAAATCTAAGACACTTAATGACTCTTTCGAAACTTGAATGACGCTATCCTTCCAACGGACAACACACTGGATTCTCATGCCCAGAACATCAAGAGCTTCAGATTCCTCATTATTGATACCACCCATGTACACAGATGACATTGATGGCCCCACGACTCCATGGGTCAACAAACAACATTGGGGCTTCCGTGGATTTAAATCGACCCTACTCACGCGACCTCTTTTAGAGATTGTCATTAGGTCCTGATTAAGTGTGTCATTTAGAATCTGTCTATTGCCCACAACCTCCGCAAGGCTTGGCCGATGATCGAAGAAATATGAATGACAAGTTTTTCTGTCATCTACAGAAGAGTAGATAGAATTGGAAGTCTGACAGAGGAAATCCTTTAGAAAGATAAGAAAGAGAGAAGGCGAAAGAATGGAACCTTGCGGTACCTCTGCATTCAACTGAATCTCATTAGATTTGCACCCATCTATAACGCGATATGAATCGAGAGAAGTCATCACCGACACAAAAACCAATAAGCTTTGACACGAGTGCTTTATGTCACACACGATCAAACGCCTTGCAAATATCTATAGCTACCACTTTGCTTTCACCAAATCTGCGAATGGAGCGACTCCAACGCTGCGAAAGAAACGTAATCAGGTCTCCCGTAGAGCGACTTCTACGGAAGCCATACTGGCGATCATTAAAAATCAAATTATACTCGAGATAATTAACAAGATGGCAGTTAATAATGTTCTCCATGACCCTCGAGAGCGCAGAGCAGATTGCGATTGGGCGGTAATTATTAGGGTTAGTAGCCGTACCCTGTATTCCATCTTATTTAAGGAATTGTTAATATCGAATATTAACTTATCAGAGTATTTTTTTAAACCTCTCCATAATTTAACGTATTTGTCGTAAGTTATACCAAAGAGATTATGTGGTTATAAATTTAATCATGTGCCCATTTCTGAAGAACCCCTACTGTATATGATGTAAATAAACAAATGAACGAACGACGAATGAACTTATAAAAACCAATCACTACACACACACACACAACACTATAAGCGTCAACGTTGCGCCCTCGCACTAGTGTTAATATTAAATATTATGGGAATTTTGTTTTGTTATTGTTTGCTGCACGTGAGTGATGTTTATGTTGAATGAACACATGCAGCGCTGAAAGCAGCGGGATAAAGCCACAAAACACACGTTCATCAGTGATACTTGTACATTGTTGATAGACACGTAAATATATAAAATATGGCATGACGTTCACCGCGAGGTTGACGTCAACGAAGGAGTTCTTTTTACTTTTGCACCAAAAACGTGTCATTAACAATACAATCCACATTTGTAGAAATTTCGCACAAAAAATTTTATTTTACTATTTCCACATGTACTTTTAAAATTACAACTCAGTTGTTAACTAAGATTCGATTGATTCGCTGCAATATAGAGATCCTTATTTTATGTATTTCCTTTTGTTTAAATTTTATAACGGTTGTTGAGCTCTCTGCCAACGTCATCATATTTTGTGGTTACAATCGACATTCTTTCGTTCATTCTCTTCGGACATAGTTGAAGTAATTGGCGCAGGGATGATAAAGTTGGTACTATAGTACTTTTTATGGTACTATAAGAACCTCAAAATAAATAGTAAAAAATCGTAAGAAACGTAATTCAAAGAAAAGGTTTCTAAAATTTTGCAAAAAATATTAAACATTTATTTGAATTTAAGAGAAAATCTTTAAGTTGTTGTGTTTTTGTTTAGTTTTATTTGATTTGATTTAGTTTTCTCAATTGATTTTAGTTAATTTAAATTGTGCGGTAACTCTATTTTCAGTAAATTGGACATGTTCGGGCATGTTGTTTGTTTTAATACCCAATCCATATATAGTTCTTTTAATTATAAGAAATAAATTTTAAAAAAATTAAAATTTTGTAATTTTTGACCCCGCTTTTTAAATATTAAAGATGAGACTGGGACGCTAAAATATTAGTCAACACTGAAGATTGGATGCAAGAACAAAAGCGATAGAATAATATAAAAAAGGTAATTGCGAAGAAGAGTGGAGTGGATCTATATTATATTTTGAACCTTGTTTTAATGTACAAAAGAACTTTCATATATGTATGTTTTTTGTTAATTTATAATAAAAAATTTAAAAAAGGACTATGCGGGTCGAAAAAGTCCTATTTTTTAAGCAGGTTGGTACTATTTTCAAAATCCCATTTATCATCCCTGATTTGGCGCTTGTCGTTGTTCTTGCCGTAGTTCAATTTCGTTGCAATTCTCATTCATACAAATTATTGTTGTATGTGTATTCTCCTCCATGTTATTGTTTTAATGGATGGATGGTGGACCATTTATTGTGTTTGTTTCATCTTCAAATATCCAATTGCGTTTCTTCATTCGTCGTGATTTGTTCGTGTCAAAACAAACGCGCTTAAAAAGTCAAATACAATTTTAAACTTGAAACTCCCTTCGGATTTTGTTTTTTTGCTTTTTTTCGTTTTACATTTTTTTATACATAACGGTAAATTAATTTAAATACAGTTATTAAAAAAAAACAAGTAAAATTAAATAAATAAAAAAGAAACAACAACAAAAACCACCAATTACTCAGTTTGGATTAGTAATTATAATTGTTTATATTCTTTCTTTAAATTTCTTAAATTCAATTAGAATCAAGTGTTTTCTTTGTGCCAAAAAAAAAAAACAAAAAGTATATAAAAGGCTTCTAAAGCATAAAAAATGTAAAATTTATTTTAAAAAAGTTTTATATAATTTTAAATCCTAAAAAAAAACAATTTTCACACAATGCTCTTTTAACTAAAATAACATTTTTATTTTGTGTGAAAATTTTACTTTTGAAAATTCTTGCCCCTGGAGTTCTACTAACTTGAGTATCCAAGTGTGTGATAACTAAAAATACCGGCGGCAAAACGGATACTTGACAATAGTAAGTGGAACTAATTTTTTTTGTTTACTTTAAGTGCTTTCTCAATTCTAATTAGAATTAAAAAAAAAAGAAAAAAAAATAGATTTAATGCAACCTGCTTGAGTTCTTCGTTTTCTTCCCATTTAGGCACGATTACCGAATGTCCAGTTAAAATTTAGTCGATAGTTTAATTGAAATTTTAGAGTGGAAACAGCAACAAATGTGTCAGTTAAAGTCCCATTTAGTAGCTAACTGGGCATCCAGTAATCTGGCCTTAGTGGCCTTAAAATAATACGTCTGTACAGTCTCATAACAATTCCGTTGATTTTTTTTCCAATCGAATTGATTCGGTTGCGCCAGCCTTGTAATTCGGTTGCCGAATTCAGTTGTGATCACTTGTCACAACCGAATAACATGCATAAATAAAAAAGGTTGTGGCAACCCAGCGATGCCAACTTAGAGCTTTTCGAGCTAGATTTAGCCCGTTTTCACTCCCAATTATTTTCTGTTAGCGCTTTTTGTAAAAATTGCGCAAGGATTGCGCTTTTAGGTTTTTTATTTAGCGCTTTTCGGTATAACTTTTTTTGATTAAATACTAACAAATTTAAAGGTTTTTAAGGAAATATATTATACTTTTTCATTTTTTTTTGTCAAATTTACATTGAAAATTATCTAAAATTGTTCTTAAAATTTTAATATAAAAAATCAACAATTTTTTCAGTCTTGAAAAAATGTTTTATTTTCCCACAATAGTGTTTTTAGCGCTCTTTCACTGTTCCGTCGCTTAATTTAGACGAAAAAGTTCATATTTTTTTTTGTCAAATTTATCATCTAGCTCTTAGTAATAATACTAAGAATTTCTATTCAAGCACTAAACTTGTGTTAATAAAATATTTTTAACATAAAATGTTGTTAGTTTCACCAAAATTTATTTTAAGTCAAAAATTATAACACAATATATTTTCTAAAACCGATTGAAGTTTATTTTAAAAGTATTTAATAGGTAAAGTTTGTTTTCAATTAAAGAATCAATTAAAATACATAGAAACATATTCAGTGTGTTCGTTTATTTGAAATTCTTACTACTTTTACTACAATTGGAAAGTTTTGTATACTTTTTGTATTGAAATTTTCCAGTTATAGTAAAAGTAGTAACTTGTAGTAAGTAAATGAACAAGCCTATTTAACTTTTAACTTTTGGTATCAGTCAGTAAAAAACTAACTCCAAAAAAATACATATTTTCTGTAGGGGTCAATATTTTCAGTCAAATGTTCAATTTTTTGTTATCGATTTTTATCAATTTATTTCAAATCAAATTACAAGAAATTCTCATTCAAGCACAGCCAATAAAAATATGAACCTTTGTTTTGTGTTTGTAGTGTTTTTAAAATTCAAATAAACAAATTTTATATATGAAAAGACAAAAAAGGTGGGCGCTGTGGTGTAATGGTTAGCGCGTTGGACTGTTACACGTGAGGTTGCGGGTTCGAGCCCCAACCAAGGCAACATCGATTTATGAAAAATAGTAATATGTATGAGTTTTTTCTATCCCTCATACATATCGCAGCGTCCTCCTTCGGTGTTCGCATAGCACTTAACCCCACCGAAGTAAAATAATATAACAGGGGTATGAACTAAAAAGCTTCAACAAAGTTCGCCAACTCACCGACAGATGGCGCGCAACAACTGTTCTAAAAAATTAAAAATCTCGCGCAATTACAGTGTTGCCATATTAGAAGCCCTTCATCTTTCACCACCTTTAACTTCTTCTCTATCCCTTCCAAAGGAAGCAACATGTTAATTAATAGGAAGAATTTCCTGAGTGTTGCTTCCCTTAAAAAAAAACCACAAAATCGTTTCTTTCCTACGTTTTGTTAGTTAGATATTGAATATTGTTTTAACAGACTTTTCGCTTGTTTTTAATTCTTTTATAGATTATTTACACAATGTTTGAAAATAAATAACAAAATTGAATGAAAAATCAGTAGTCCTCTTTCTAATTGTGTTTTCAATTAATTTAATATGTATTTTAGGTTGTTTTTAACGACATAATATTGTGAGTTCTGTTAAATTAAAGACGTACTATTTTAAATGAGGTTATTAATACATCCGACGAAATTTCAGAATTTTACCCCGCTCCCTTTTTTTACCAAAATCGAAAAAGAAAAAAAGGAAAAAGAGGAAAAAATGAGAGAAAAAAGGATAAAGAGAATGAAGAAAAATTGTTATGCATAGATGAAATTTTTGTTTATTTTTATTTAACCAGTTGTCAAAAATGTAAATAGACATTTTAACAAATTCTTTTATAAAACTTATAGTTTTGATTATAGAACAAAGAAATTTTGTGGGGAAAACACTTGACCATTTCACGGCCAAGAAATATCATAGATTTTTCTACGGAAAACACAGAATTTTATCAAACAACATTCTGTTATTTTTTTATTACAAAATTAAAACGAAAAGTGACATTTGATAGCAGGCATCATTGCAAGATCCGCTTGCATGTCAGCGATATCATGATATTGCAATAAAATTGAAACTGAGTGTCTTCACTTGAGATGAAATCATTTTTACAATTGCTTGCTATCATTTTATTGCATGTCAAAATACTAGGGAATGGAGAATGCTAATTTTTTCAAAAGTTTCTCAATTCGAAATCAAAATTCTAAATTTCTATTAAAATTTTCTCAATTTAACAAAAACAAATTAATTTTATTTGGAATTCTTCAAATTTCATTCGAAAAGCTATAATGTGGTTTATGCAGATCTGCATTTCTTTTTTAAAATCTAAATTTTTACGGGAATTTTCTCAATTTTATAAATAATAGTCATTTTATTTGGAACAGTTGTTTAAGTTTAGTGTTAGTACTTCCTCCGAACCTACAAAATTAGTTGGTTTTAAAAACTGAATGTTGGTTATATGGCTACTACACTCACAAAATAAATACAGTCACTTTTTGTTAGTAGTTTCTGAAGTTTTTCCGTTGAGTTGTTTTTAAAAATAATAACAGTTGTTCGTAGAAGAAAAATAATTTTTAACTTTTTTCACAAGTTGTTTAAAAATTTAACTAAAAGAAAATACGGATATTTCGTAACAGTCAAATTTTCTAGTAAATTTTTATTGTTTTAAAGCAAAACTAAAACAAATGAACCAAAAAAAAGTATTTTGTAGTAAAAGTTGTTTGAAATAAAAAAACAACAATAGAATTATTTGAATTGTTTTTATTTTAAGTTTTTTAGTAAAATCAAATATAAATTTAGTTCTTCGCACCATTTTGCTTGTTATTTTTATAGTAAAAATAAATTAATTTTAAGTTGATTTTACGGTTCCTTATAGTCAATTATTGATAGTCAAAAACAAATAAAAAAATTGTTCAATTAAATGAAAATGTCAGTAGGCCGGTTTTTAACTGAATTTTATTCGTTTAAAATTGTATTTTTAGTTAATTTTACCTTCAAAATAATTTGTGTGTAGGTATTCAATCGATTGACCGTTAATCGATGAACTTCATTCAAAAACTTGTTCGAGTAATTTCAAATGGCCAGTTTCGAGTAACGAATTATACGATTAATTTTGGGCGATTAATCGAGTAACTCGAGTAAATCTAAAAAGGATTTTTTTTAATTTATACCAAATTCTTTTTAATTTGCTGACTACTTTTTTTGTTTTTTTATAGATTTTAAAGTAATGTTTCAGTTACAGTTTGAATTTAAATACTGTAATCATTTTCTGAATCATAACCGCTTTAAATCAACGATTTGAAATTGAATAAAGCGAGTTTGTTTGAGTATATAAAAACAATTAACAAAAATCAAATTTACTATTTGAATAAGATAGTGATGGAATTTAAATGCTTATCGATTTGTTCAAAATTTAATCAGAGTTAAAAATCTAATTAAGGAATTATTCTTTTGAAGGTCTGTATTTTACTATATTTGAAGGTACTGTGTAAGCAAAATAGAATTCCCACAGAAGGCCTTTATAAAAATTTAAGGAAAGTCTTTTAAAAAGCAAAACACCTTAACTGTATATTTTTAGAAGATGTCTTTAAAACCATTTAGGAACTGTTGTTTAGGAAGTTTTGTTTTGTGCAATATTATTAACGAAATACAAAACTTCCAAATCCCTGGGTTTCTACATACAAAAAGACCATAACTCTATTTCTTATTTTTTTAAAGGGGTATGAAAAAACTTAATAAAATCTAAGTAACTTTGAATCTAAAATTTATTTGAATGCATTTTTTATCACAAAAAAATTTCATTCACACATATTCATACCCAGGAAAATTTTTTACAATCGGTAGCCAACCACACCCATTCTACAACTGGTTCCACTGCAATCGATTCCATGGAACTGGTTCAGGAACCAGTTCCTGGGATCCTATATGGAAGGTGTGGGTGACGTAGAATCAGCTCCAGAACTAGTTCCAGAACTGATTCTATAGCAACCGGTTCCACTTTGCAGCTATAGAACATTGAACCAAAAGTCGTAAGTGAAATCAACATAAAAATTTTGTTACTTTTTGATGAAACGAATTGTTAAACAATATCTTTTTTATTCAAACTGATGTGTGTTTTTCAAGGTTGGTTACCGAAACGAATAACGGTAAGGGTAACGATAACGGCATCCAATTTAATTTGTTTCGGTAACGGTAACGGTACACCGTTATCGAAACAGCAATACCGGTACGTACCGGTATTTTAAATTATGTTAAAAACATATAAAAACAAGTAAAAACTTAACATATATTCAATTTTGAGTGTTAAAAATGCAGATTATAAGCTTTAAATTCAATGCTGGGAGTTTTTATAACTAAAATTGTTATCCATAAATTTTTTTGTAGAAAAAAAGACTGAAGATCATTACAAAAAAGTTAAAAAATTTGCATTTTTATGTAAATTAATAAATACCGGTAAAATACCGGTAACTACCCATAAAAATAACGGTATCGGTAACGATAACGGTAATTGTAAAATTTTTTAGAGGTATTGGTAACGGTAACGGTATTCAATTTTAAACGGTATTTTAGCGATAACGGTATTATAACGATTACGGTAACCAACCTTGGTGTTTTTTCAAACTCAACCATTTTTGTTTTAAATGTACATACTTATTGCCGTCAAAAATTCTCTAGGAAGCGATTGTTGTTTTGATGAATTTTTGTTAATTTATTAACAAAATTTAATTTGTTAACTCTAAAAAATTTTGTTAAAAAGGCAGTTATGTTAATTTTATATAATTTGTCGTCAGTTTTTCTATTAAATCTGTAGAAAAGGTTTTGTGTGGTTAGTTTTGTCGGGTCATTCCTCATGCTAGCATGTGACAGCCATTCGTGATAGTTAGAAATATTAATTAAAAATATTATTAATTAAACATTTCTATTTTTTTCAAAGTATTAATAATTAACAAATTCAGTGACTTGTTAAGTGAATATTTATTAATTTTAATTTAAATAAATTTATGTAATTTTAAGCGTTTTCAACTTCAATTTCTGTCATTAATTTTTTTTTATATTATTTATGTGAAGTATATAAAATGTATTTGAATTATTAATTTAAATAAATTAATTTATATGTTTTTATCCATAAAATATTTCATGTATTTTAAATAAAGAGTGTTGGGTATGTGTTATATTAAAGGTATTCATTTAAAGTACTTACGCCTCGTATACTGTTAATGTCAAAACTACCCTACGGGAAATTTTAACAAACTGTCACCGAACTGGCCCCTTTATATGAAATAGACTGGTCACTTTTAAATAATATTGTCAAAAATAGAATTATTTTCTATTGTTTTGTTTGATGTTTTTTATTTTCTGTTTTATTTGTTTTTAAATGATACAAATTTAAGAAATTCTGTTTTTAATTTATGAAAAGATCAAAAGAGTGGTTAAATGCAAAATTGTAATGTGAATAGTTTTAAAAGGTGCGTTCATTCAAATAAACAGGTAAAGTTACAAATATACGCGATTACAAAAATACACGGTTTACGAGGGCATAAATGCAGTTAGATGAATACCACTATTATAATTTAAATTTTATACTCGTATTTCATTACTTTTATATTTTATCGAATTCATTATAACAAAGACGTATATTTATAATTTGAAATTGGCGAAATATAAAAAATAATGAAATATAAGTCTAAAAATTAATAATAAATCGATAAAAAAAACGAGTAAAAAGGTTAAAGTCGGGCATGCCGACTATACAATACCCTACACCAGTCTGGTGTATTGTTTGGATCCGAAATTCTAATTGGTTAAAATGGGGCTTATGTCAAAATTTTCTATAATGTGAGTCAGCGCACCAAATTTCATTAAAATATCTTAATATTTGCGACCTGCAGTTTGTAACCAAGCCAATTTTGGGGGGACCCTTATATGGGCACTAGTTCTAAACATGGACCGATGTTCACCAAAATCAATAGGCTTCGTCCTTGGGCCAACATAGGTCTATGTACCAAATTTCATTGAAAATATCTTAATATTTGCGACCTGCAGCGTATAAACAACAAAATTTTGGGGGGACCCTTATATGGGTACTAGTTCTAAACATGGACCGATGTTCGCCAAAATCAATAGGCTTCGTCCTTGGGCCAACATAGGTCTATGTACCAAATTTCATCAAAATATCTTAATATTAATACCTGCAGCGTATAAACAGTATAATTTTGGTAGGACCCTTATATGGGCACTAGGTCTAAACATAGACCGATGTTCACCAAAATCAATAGGCTGCGTTATTGGGCCAATATAGGTCTGTGTACCAAATTTCATCAAAATATCTTAATATTTGCGACCTGCAGCGTATAAACATTATAATTTTGGTAGGACCCTTATATGGGCACTAGGTCTAAACTTGGACCGATGTTCACCAAAATCAATAGGCTGCGTTATTGGGCCAATGTAGGTCTGTGTACCAAATTTCATCAAAATATCTTAATATTTACGACCTGCAGCGTATAAACAGTATAATTTTGGTAGGACCCTTATATGGGCACTAGGTCTAAACATGGACCTATGTTCACTGAAATCAATAGGCTGCGTTATTGGGCCAATGTAGGGCTGTGTACCAAATTTCATCAAAATATCTTAATATTTACGACCTGCAGCGTATAAACAGTATAATTTTGGTAGGACCCTTATATGGGCACTAGGTCTAAACATGGACCGATGTTCACCAAAATTAATAGGCTGCGTTATTGGGCTAACATAGGTCTGTGTACCAAATTTCGTCAAAATATCTTAATATTTACGACCTGCAGCGTATAAACAATATAATTTTGGTAGGACCCTTATATGGGCACTAGGTCTAAACATGGACCGATGTTCAAAAAAATCAAACTTGTTCGTCCTTGGGCCAACATAGGTCTGCGTAGCAAATTTCATCAAAATATCTTAATAGTTGCGACCTGTACAGTGCGCACAAGATTGCATGGACAGACAGACAGACGGACGGACGGACGGACAGACGGACATCGTTAAATCGAAATAAAAAAAAAAATCTGAACCGATCGGTATACTATAAGGTGGGTCTACGACCAATATTTTTTGGTGTTACAAACATCAGCACAAACTTATAAACCCTGACCACATAGTGGTGTAGGGTATAATTAATTAAATAAAATGCATTGTTGAATTAAATGCATTGGTCAAACAACAAAATCATTTTGCAATTTGATTAAATGTAATTATTAAGACAACTAATTTTTCTTAATACATTTGACGATATTTTGTCAAAATAATACCACATCAAATAGTTAAACGTCAAAATATAAATCTACTAAACAATGCGTTAAATTGATGGACAGGTTTTGTTAGTTGTTTCATTCATTCATCAATTTAATGTGGATTTTATTTGATTTCACCAATGTTTTTGGTTCGGTGAAGGGGTTGCTTTTGGGACAAATTCAAACAAAAAGAATGGGTGTTAGAATCGACAGTAGAAGGGGTTGTGAATGAAAAGTAGCTATTCTACAACCGATTCTTTGGAACAGAAAATTTTCCTGGGCAGTTTTAGATTTTATTTTATTTTTTATCCTTCTCCTCTAAAGAAATAAAAATCTAGTTGGGATAATTTTAAATTAAGCCATCCAAAATTTTTTAGCTTTTTAAAATACTGCGCTACAAATTATTTTTAAACGAGTATTTAACAGACCTCTCTTAGATTTCAAAATTAACATAAATAAGTGATCTAAACATTTTTTGAATTTTCTACACCCAAAATAATACGTCTGTTGGCTGGACAGAAAAATTTGTTACTTTAACAAAATTTATTCCTGTTTTTTTGGCTTAAAATAAAATTTGTTGATTTTAAAAAATTCTTTTGTTAAATTTAACAAATCTAAATTTAAGTAACAAATTTGTAAAACTACAGTTTTATCTGTAATTATACTAAGTCGTAGAATTTATCCAAATTTAGGGTCTCGGGACCCCTTTCGCTGGGAAAATTAACACTCAAAATTAGTTAAAGTACTGAGGATTTTTAGTATTTTGTTAAATGAATATAACTAAAATCTTTGCTTAAATCAGTGTTTCAAATAAAAGTTTGTTAAAAATTAGTTAAATCGATTTGAAACCGGTTTCACAGATTTTTCTACTGACGTATTATTTTAAGTGTACTTATGGATTCATTTTAAATGTTAATTTGTTGTGTTTTGTTACTAATAAACTATAAAACCTACAAAAAATGGATAATTTTTACGAAAAAATAATGAAATATAATTGTTACTCGAGTAATTTCAAACCTTACATGATTAATCGAGCTACTCGAGTAATTTTAAAATCTTACACGATTAATCGAGTAATTTCAAATCCTAAAATCGAGTTACTCGATTACTGGAACAAAGCAAAACCCGAGTAATTTGAATACCCCAATGGCTACCACGGCGATAACAAAACTAATATGAAAACTTTACTAGAGCAACAGTTCCAACCCAGCAAAATATTGGTAATGATACCTCATTACTATCTGCATTACCAAAAATGATATATCATTACCTTTTGCATTATTTTATAATATAAAATAATGAATTCCTAATACCGGCCTATTGTATTCATTGTTTCTAAATATAAAATTATGACTTAATCGTAATAGTTTAAATAAGTACTTTCTACACAGTTAAATTTTACACATTTTTATTTATTATATGTAAATATGTTTTATGTTTAAATTTTTATGACGAGTCCTAAAATTACTAGAGAAAACTTAAATTTTTCTGAATGTATTTCCTTAAGCTACCCAGTGTAGAAACGGTAATGACATATCATTATTTTTTGGAGTACCAGTAATGACACCCACTTACCTTCTGCATTATCTTAAAACATATAATAATGAGTTACTGATAATGACTTATTTTTATCATTATTTCAAATAGAAAATAATTTTTTAGATTTTTTTGAGAATTTTTTATGAAATCTAGTTTTAGACTCAATATTTTTTAATCACTGGTCAGGATATATGTAACCACATATTTTTTGAAATTTTGTATGTTGGCGAGTAAGCTTGCTTGTGTGCAGCAGGTCAATTATGTTTTTATCTATTAAATATTACATGCCGATATAGCTCAGATGGTAGAGCTGTTGACTGGCAATCTGTAGACCCAGGTTCGATTCCCGCACCAGACATTTTATTAAAAAAACAAAAATACAATAAAAAATATTTTTTTTATATAATTAATTTTTTTGAAAATATAAGTTTAGACTCATTATTTTTATCAGTACTGGTAAGCACATAGGTAACGATATATTTTTTGATTTTTCGTATGCTGGTGTGTAACGACAACTCATTATTTTTCGC
The DNA here is from genome assembly GCA_949987735.1 of Leucophora obtusa. Classification (NCBI taxonomy): domain Eukaryota; kingdom Metazoa; phylum Arthropoda; class Insecta; order Diptera; family Anthomyiidae; genus Leucophora; species Leucophora obtusa. The sequence continues at coordinate 107,388,279 of OX465295.1, read as the reverse complement.
GACATCGCCATATAAAGGTAATAAGAAATGTAATAACAAAAGTAAGTAGTTACCATTACCAAGTATGTAGTTACATAACCACATATCTGGTAATGATTTTCTACACTGGGTAATAGTATTTGCTTAACTCATTTTTAAGAATCAAGTAAGCAATCGGATAACCACTTATAATTCAACTTTTTGTAAGCAACTTATTATTCAAAATCTCATAACTACTTATTTCTCATTTTTTCGTAAGCGAGCGGGTAAGCGTGACTACTTATAAAAACTACCACGCCAAACAAAAATAATGAGTTTAGACGCCAAAAAATAAGTTGTGCGGAGCTATGAATTTCTATTATATAACCACTTTTTTGGTAATGAAAGATTTTGCTGGGAATATTAGTGTCCCTTGCTGTTTCCTAGAATGTAGACTAAGCGTGCCGAAAAATTCCTAAAAAACAAGAAATTTTCCAAAATTAGAAGTTTTTAATTAAAATTTATAACTGGCATAAAAACTCAGCTTGCTATCAATTAAAAAAAAAAACCATGTATATAACAAAAACCTAATGAAAATAGCGCAATTTTAAAAACTTTTTCTGGAAATTAAAACTTTGTGCAGTTAGAAAATAAACTCTGATTTAAATCCTACTAATCATGTCAACCAAATTTTGAAGACTTTTCAGACTCCGACATGTTTTTCGTCAAATTGAATAAACATTATTGTTTTGATTGCTCCTATAGGAAAATATTCTAAATATGTGAAATTCCATATAAAATCAATCAAACTAATCCAAATTGTCTAATTGTGACTCAAGTCACGACAGTCAATGCGGTCTAATTTTAATAGAAAGGAATTCGTTATTTAACCATAATAAAAAATTAAATTAATTTATGATCTTGAGTCAAACTAAAATAACATTCATTTTTCGCAATTTTCAAAACACACAAAAAATTAAAAACGAGTTCAAATTACGAAATTCATAATGATATTATTGATTACTAAAAATTGTGGACGATTAATTGAAATCTTTAACTGATTCAATTAAATATTTGTTTAAAAACAAATTTTATTTTAAACGAATTTTTATTTTAAACGAAACACAGTGCAACAGCCATTTAAGGGCTTAGACTAAACTAAGCGAATCTGAAAGTACTCTCATGTGGTAGTAAAATAGCCTCAAATATGTCCCAGGTCATAATCGAAGCTTTACTTTTATTTTGAAATTTACAGTTGCTTAACCACTGAAGGTTTTACTTAATATTCTTGAACAAAATCGTGGCACCTATTATAGCACATGACTATACTAAAAAACATCTTAAAAACATAATCTAAGTCGGTAAAATTTTGTGAAATGTTGAAAAAATATCGAATTTAATGTTTTTGGTCTCAAAACTGATCACAAAATCCGAAAAAAGTTATTTGAAAAAGTCATGGTCTTCTTTATTTGTGACAACTATGTCGGTAAAACAACTTAGATAAATGACATGAAAGGCGCTAAAATTAAAACAATGATGTAGAAAATTTTATTTTTAAAATTTTTGACAGATAACTTCTCGAAAACTGTAGTCCTAAATAATTCTAAATATAGTTTTGAAACCACAACTAAAAAGTGTGCAGCAAAACCGCCAAAATTAATAAATTTTTGCAAATAATAGTTGCGTTCGCCAACTGTATAATTTGTACCAATTTTTACTGTATGACGTTCGTTAACACAAGTACTCAGTAAAGAAAACCAAAAATGGGAGAAAAAAGTAACATTTCGATGATGAGAGTTCTTCTTCTTCCTGAAAATTTTTACTGCATACATTTCCTCCAGTAAGAATTTTCAAGCAGAAAAAAAATATGATTGAAAAACTTATGTTTGTTTGTTGTAAATAAAAAAAAATATATTTTTTTGCAATTATGTTATTGTATGCAAATGCAATGAAATAAATTATAGAAAAGATAACAAAACCTTCTAAAATTTTTTCTTTCTTAATATTTAACATCAAGAATTCTCTTTTCCCACACCGCACATAGGAGTATTTGACCCAAAAAGCTGGCCAAAAAGGCAAAAATGAATTTAAAGAAATTAAAAAAAAAGTACGCAGTTCAATAGGCAACTAAATTCTGCATTATGTTGCAAATTCTCAAGATTTTAAGTTGAGATTTGTACACTCAAAATAGTTTGTAGTTTAAATTAACTGAATATGTAATTTAAAATAAATGAAAAATCACTTGAAAACCGGTCTACTGACTTTTCATTTAAATCAAAAGAACTTTTCATTTATTTTTAAATGTTAATAAATAAACTACAAAATCCTTAAAAAATAATGATTTTTCATTTATTTCGGTTTTTTAAATTTCAAAAAATTAACTACAAAATCCGTAAGAATAAATGATATTTAGTTTATTTAATTTTTTTAACTGACCTAGAAATCGAAAAGGAATTCTTTTTTTTAACAAAACATTTTAAATGAAAATTTTAACTGTAACAGAAAATCCGTATTTATATGTAATTTATTTTTTAAATAAACGACAAAAACAGTTAAAAAATATATTTCTTTGTATTTTAACTGAATCGTCATTTAAAAATAAATGTACGGATAACTTTTTAAATAAACTACAGTCAGTTACTGTAATAATATTTTCAGTGTAGTTTCGAGACACTGTTAAAGTCAGGAAAGTTAAGAAAATGTCATCCCCTTTTATTGATTTTTTTCAGTTTTAAGAGGTTAATATTATATTTTTTTTGGCTGAACGAATGGAGGTTTTAAATTGATTTTTTTTTAATAAAATACTTGATTAATAGCTATTTTCAACAATTTTTAAAAAATTTTATTTTAAATATTTATTTTGAAACACTTCGTTCAAAAATTAAAAAAAAGATTTTTTTATACACTTTTTTTTGGAAACAAAGAAGGTTTTTAAAAGTGAGAATAGTAAGTGTAGTAAAAATGTTATATAGGAAAAAAAAAACCTGAAATCTTTTTTTTTTAGACAAAAGAAAAAAAGTTTGCGCAAGTTGCGCCATGGTTTTTGGCGATTTTTTGAAAATTTCATCTTTTTTATATTTCTGCTCATCAGGCACTTTTTCTCATATTTTTTTTGTCAGTCATAAACTTTTGTTTGGGGATTAACACCGCCTATTAACTTTACAATGGTTTTTTGCCTAGTAAATGTAATCGAATGAAAAATTATTTTCATCAATGAATTTTATTGGGCGAATGATTGATTATATAAAGTTGATGTACAATAAGGTTATGACTCATTTTTAAGAAAAATTTTACCTATCACCACGTGATAGGCAATACTAAATTAATAATAAAATCGTATTTGCGGGACATTTCGGCAAAAAAACCTTCCGCACCAAATGTAATTTCTAAAAATAATTTTTGCTCCGGGATTTTGTTTAATTTACATAACGAATTATTACGAAAATTATTGTAAACGACAAAAAATGTATTCAAAAGTCCATCCAAAAAGGTTTCGTAATTTTTACCGTAAATAGCTTTTAATAAGCATCGTTTGAGTCTCACTTGTTTAAAACTTTGGGGTATGGTGCGCGGATGTTATGGGCAGTAGTTATTGTATCTCGTGTCTGGATTGAACTTGGTAAATTTATTACGTGTTTTTTTGAATTTATGGTTCTGTGTTTTTTGAATTTATGGTTTTGTGATCATTTGAGATTTGGTTTGTGATGTTTGACTATTCTGGTAATTTTTCGGAATCATATTGATATGCATCCCAGAGGGGTTCTATTGAACCAGTAGGTTAATTCCGCTGATGAGTCGCTTTGGCAGGGGACGAAAGTGCTTCAGGAATTGCCCAAGTGCCTGCACGGCTATGTTTTTGTATGGATGGTGGGTTTGGTTATTCTGTTTTCGTTTTCCGGTTTAGTTTTTGGGGGGGGGGGGGGTAATTTTGTTTTCATTTGCTGTGTTAAGTTGTAGCGATGAATGGAAAAACCGATAAGTTTGATATTTTAGCGCGCTTTTCCCCCTAATTGTCTTTCCACAGGATTACCGTATTGGCGGACTATTAGGAGAACATAGATCGTCGATGACCCAAGTAGGGAACTGGCCACCAAAATAATGCTCTCTAGGCCCTTAGGTGTACGGTAGGGTCTGCAATGCTAAATTGAGGGAGTTATCTACATGATATTAAAGAGTTATTGGGATGGGGAAAGTCATTGAAATTTGTGCAGAAAACTCTCTGTATGCAGTTTTTTCCTATTTGAACAACTTTTTTTAATAAATATCAAAAATCAATTTAAATATATTTTAAAAAAACTTTAAAATATGTAGAGATTTGTTATACAAAAAATACAAAATTTTAGTTTTGGAAAAACCTTGATTAGTTCCGAAGATACAGCATGTCAAAGTTTAAACTTTAGTTCCAAATATTTCCACTAGGGGGCGTTGCAAAGGCACAAAATTAATATAAAATACTTTATTTATGTGTATCCATGTATCTTTAAACTTTGGTCGAAAAAGCATTAAAATACAAAAAAAAAAAAAATTGGAAACTCGCATTCTTCTGCGAAGACGAGTAAGCGTGGGATAAAAAAAAATACGAACCCTCCAAAAATTCGCCGCTGGATTCTTTTTATCAAATGAAACCCAAAACTATCAAAACCCCCGAAGTTTTAGTTCAAAAAACACGTTTAATAATTTTGGCCAGCTTTTCGGGTCAAATACTCCTCTGTGCACCGATCAGCTAACATTTATTTGTATATTTGGTGTTGCAATCATCTATCTGTGTCTACAAATTTGCAAATTGTAGCAAATTTTCTCTTCTCATACTTTTTTGGAAACATTTTATTTTGACAGTAAATTGGTCTTACTCTCTGTAAGTTTATACTACGTTAATCTTACTGAACTTGACTGAAAAAAGTAAACGAATGGACCTAATATGAATACTTTTTGAATTTTTTCATGCGAAAAAGTTAAATGGCACCACGGTATGGGAAATACGCTGCTAAAAAATGATAAAATTCGTTTTCTTATAAAAAAGTTCTGGACCGAGTTCAATTTCTAATAAATTTGCTAATAAAACTAAAAGATCCAATTTCCAGAAATTTTGCGAAATTAATAAAAATCTGAATGTTCAACAAAATATAAAAAATTTATACAATGTGAAATCTATTTGATTTCGTTAAACAGTGAGGAGGAAAATTTAAGGGACACGTTTTTTATCTGTCTATCTCCTTTTAGGGATTTAAAAGTGGAATCAAATTGACCTTAGTTTTCGTGTGCTTAGCTGTTGAAAGTTAAAATCATTTCTTTTCCAACATTAAGATCTGCGAGTCCGCCCCAGGAGACCTCTCTTATTAGCTTGTTTTTATTGTGCGTTTGATAAAGTGGTCAAATTACTGTTTGTTTACTGGGACTGCAGTTTTGATGAAGTTATTCATTCTGATTTTCAGACCCTTTACATTAAAAATTAAATTTTCGCTTTGTTGTTGTTTTTCGACAAAGTAGTCACAAGTATGGAGACTACAACTTCTCTTTATACATACATGTTGTCGAATTTTCTATATTTTTTAATATTAGGTTTGTTTTTTTCGAATTTTATATCTATATCGGAAACCACGGTTAAAAGAGTCATAAATTCTATTATTTTTACTGAAGCACGTACAGTTAGTTTGCCAATACCGTATTATTCAGACAAAAATTTAAAGTGTATATTTTTCGATAGTCGTTAATCAGTTCTATTTCCTCATTAATTGGAAGATATATTCTTGTTGTTTGGTATTTGATGGATCCATTTACACAAAAGAACCTGTTGAGATATCTTTAACTTCTGAAAGCACGGATAATAGAATTAAACCATGGTTAATAGAGGCATAAAATCAAACAAACAGCATGCCGGTTAAAAGATGTACCCTGTTAATGGAGGCCCGTATAATTGAGGTTCAACTGTACTTGTAAAAAAGTAATACGGGGTTACACGTTAAAAAAAGATTTGGAGATAGATAGATTCCCTTTATACTTTGATATTAAAAATGAAGTGAACACAACCAAAAATAGCAATGACGTTGGCATGGGAAAAATAAATTAAAAAGATTCTATCTCACGACAGCACCGCTCAGCGGTTGTTAAATGTCACAATGTATGGCAAAAAACTCTCCGCTCTTATTCTGGGCATATACTAACAGTCAAATGCGCTAACCATTACACCATAATGCCCCAGTAGTAGATAGACAAAAGAAAAATCATTTCTAATATGTGTATTTACCTACCCAAGTAAAAAAAAAATGATATAGAGCCATATGAAGTTATATTTAATTATATATAATCTTTTATGTAATTAGATATAATTATATCCGAAAAATGAGAACATCTTATTGTATCTTTTTGTATCGAATTGTATACAATTTGGTACAATTTGATACAATTTTATGCTATTCGAATCAATTGTATCCGAATTTTGTCCTCATCCAATTACATCAAATTATACCTTTTTATATAAATTTATATAAAATGTTATAAAAGTGGACATATTTTGATACAATTATATCTAAAAATTGACCTTATACTTTAGATCATATTATATATGACCACATCTAACAATATACAAAAATTATTTTTTTAAATAAAAAAGATATGCAATATCTGGAGATCAGACCTGGGAGATTTCAATTACAATTGCAAATAAATGTAATTGAAATAAAAAAAAAAACTCAATTACATTTCATATAACTGTAATTGAACATTTTCAATTACAAGTAATTGTAACTGAAAGTGATTTCAATTACAAATTTCAATTACATTAGAATTAAAGTGTTTTTTGTTAAAATTTTGTAGAAAAAACTGACTGGGATAGGTTGGATAGGCGTGGATAAGTATAAAAAGAATACGTCATGTTGGGCTGACCCCACATTTTCTCACTTTTTCTCATTATTTCTTTTCGTAATTGTAATTTACATTTTTTCAATTACAATTATATGTAATGTATAATTGAAAATTTTCAATTACAAATTACTTGTAATTATTTTTTTAATTACAATTACATGTAATTGTGTAATTGCATGTGTAATTAATTTCCAAATATAATGATTAACCCAAAGGTCTGCTGGAGATCCTATAATTTCGATAAATCTTCCATTACTTTTATCCAGATTTATCATGACAGTGCATTAAACATAAACAAAATTTTCTTTATTTTTAGTAATTTTAAAATAAAGTTAACAGGACTGAAATTTTAAAGTTAATAGGATTATGTTATACAACCAAGATATAAGAAAAATAGTAAAAAAGTAGTAATCATGCACGGGTTATATATTCTTATTCCCGCTCACGCACGAATCAAGTACGAATTATATATTCTCAGACTCACGCACGAATCACTTGAGTATAGTAATTATTACTCACGATCACGTGTGAATAACGTGACTCACATTTCTAGTCACGTGCCAATCCGTAGTAATTACTAAATCTAAAACTAGTTCAAAATCATTGTTAACATAGAACCACATATAATATAATACGGTTTTATATAAAATCACTTTGAAATAATTGCTTATGTGGGATGATATATAATTATAGATGATGTTATAAAGAACGTTATATTGTTATATATTAAAGAAATCATGAAATATTGTAGATATGGAACCATATTAAGTTATATATGGGTTCTTATTCGTCCATATATAATCATATCTAACACAAATTATGAAATATTTCTTATATGGCTCCACATATAGTATTATATTATTATGTATAGTGTCATACTAAATTATATATAAACGTATACGTAATTATATCTGTAATATGTTACTTTATGTACTTATATATAGCACATGCAATTATATGTAGGCCAGTATGTAATAATATAAAATCACATATGTCTCCATATTAAAACCTTTGAGAAAAAAATATCTAACATATGACTATATAAAAGTATATCTGCTTGAATTTAAAAGCATATGTAGCCATATGTAACTATAACTTACTATATGCAATTACATAAAATAATATATGGTTATATCAAAACTTTTTTACGCGGGTATAGAACGTGTAAAATATGCAGTTTGTGGTAACAAACGCCAGTGCATTAAAAATATTGTTATTGTTTGGGGCCTCAACCGAACTAAATGCAAGTACTAGTATTGAGTAGTAAAACTAAGAAGCATATATAACTAGGAAATGCAATCGCTATCGTATCGCACATCGGAGCGGACATCGCACTGAAAATTATGACGTTGTCAAAGTTGTCAGAGAACGTTATGGCGTTGTCTGACAAGGTCAAATTTCTCTGTCCGATTTCCCATCCGGTTCCTTAACCACTCAAGCTTTCAAATTCAGTCCTAAACAATCTCATATCCCATACTATAGCACACAACTATAGTGAAAAAACTGCTTAAAATAACGTCATCTAAATAGCGAAAATTCGTTGAATATTGAAAAAATTTAGAACAATTATAGAAATAGGTTTGTTTTTTCCAATTTTATATAAATATTCCACACAAATTTACCAAAAAAAGTGAAAAAGTGCAATTAAGAAAAAGGCAGTTAAATCAAAACTACTGTAATACTTAGTCGAATACAAATGAAAAAAATACTTCCTAAAATCAATAAAAACTCAAAAAATTTCTAAATTTGTGTACTTTAGTTAATTTATTTGCTGAAAATTTAAATCCAGAAATTATATTTTTGTGCTCCTTTTGAAATTATTTAGAAAACTTTGTAAACTACAAAAATGTCTAGACTTGCACATTGTCGACATGATTTAATTAAAAATCTAACCCCTAAATTCATAAACGCTTTGTAAAATTATGGGAGGTTTATTGAACAAATTTTGTATGAAAATGACGTTTTGGAAACCTGCTAAACTTTACAAAGCATTTATGAATTGAGGGGTAAAAATATATAAAATAATTTTAAATAAAATAAAACAATGGCCCTTACTATAAAAGGTATTTTAAATTTAAAGTCGACTTTATTTTTAATCATACGGTTTTGTTCATTTTGGGTATGAAAATCCTACAAAATTATTTATATTTTCAAAAATTTTGATTGGTTGAAAATAAATTAACCAATCAGAAAGCTCCCAAAAATAAACCAAGTCAAAGCTTACTGTCACCCAATATTTTAACTAAAGTCGACTTTAACTAAAATATACATTCGAAAAATTTAGATAGTAAGGGCGAATATAAATAAATAATTAAATTAAAACTAAAATTGTATTTTAATTACTTATATTAGTGCTGAAAAAATATAACTAAAACTTTTGCTGAAAACACAAAAAAACAATTTTTTAGTCTACTCGCATGCAGACTAAAATTATGAAGTAATTGCTTAAAACTCCAAGTATATATATATACACTCAAAATAGTTTGTAGTTTAAATTAACTGAAAATGTAATTTAAAATAAATGAAAAACCACTTGAAAACCGGTCTACTAACTTTTCATTTAAATCAAAAGAACTTTTTATTTATTTTTAAATGTTAATAAATAAACTACAAAATCCTTAAAAAAATATTGATTTTTCATTTATTTCGTTTTTTTTAATTTCAAAAAAGTAACTACAAAATCCGTAAGAATAAATGATATTTAGTTTATTTTGTTTTTTTAATTGACCTAGAAATCGAAAAGGAATTCTTTTTTTAACAAAACATTTTAAATGAAAATATTAACTGTAACAGAAATTCCGTATTTATATGTAATTTATTTTTAAATAAACGACAAAAACGGTTAAAAAATATATTTCTTTGTATTTTAACTGTATAATCATTTAAAAATAAATGTACGAATAACTTTTTAAATAAACTACAGTCAGTTACTGTAATAATATTTTCAGTGTATATATTTTTTATTCATACGAGTCATTGTATGGACTTACTAATTTTCTGAAGCGATTATTTAGGAAAAATGTTTTTAATATCGTTATTTTAGAAATCAAGAGTTTCGGTATTGTTATTGTCACCGGTAACAGAAATCAATTTACGGACAACGGTATTATAAAGGTAACGATTGCCAAACTTGATACTTTGTTTTATTAATAAACCACTAAATACTTTAGTACAATCTTTAAACACACAATGCAATCTTACATTAACATACATAAATTTTCAAACACATTTCAATACTTAATACAAAAAAAAAAATAATCTACAAATAATATGAAGTGCAGTTTTACGGCTCATTGATAACGTGTTACGCTTAGATCCTATTACACGGAAGTTTTTTTTGTTTTTATTGTTTCTTATTTTCTTTGTCGTAATAGACACTATGACGCTATTATAGGGAAATACAAATTTATTTTAGAAAAAGAAAAATCGATATGAAAAATCCCCAATTGATTTGAGGAGTTTAGGATGATTAGTGCGAACTAGGAATTGTGTTGTTGGAACATTAAGAAAAATAACATCGAAGCGGGTTTGCGGCTCAATCACTACGACTTATTATTGAGATTGAGCATGAAATTGTGATGGCTATGAAAAGTCTTAACGAGTGTGACACAATTGCAACATAGTTTTTGTTGTTTTTGTGTGCTTCAAAAGAACTCTTAGTAGAACACTTAAGTTTTAAATAGTTGTGGGATGTTGTTCGTGTTGTTGTACTCGCTGTGTATAGTTGTTTGTCACACATGCGTTGCAAAAACATCCTTCTGCTGCTCATTCGCTTATTTACAAAAAAAAAAAAAAAACTATAAAATGTCACAATGTTGCATGTTGTAACTTTTGTTGTATGTATTCAAAAGATTTAGTTAATAGCAGAACTTAAAAGAATTTCTTATTTGAATGAAATGCTCATAAAGTGTCCCTAAGTCCAGTGGTTCCCAACGCAGGGCACTCGGAACCCTGAACAGTTGGTAAAACTAAATTTTTTTTAAATTAAATTATTCCACAGCTTACAGATTTAAACGAATTGAAAAAAATGCATTTTGGAAATTATCTGATTAAATTCTAGATCGATTCATCATGTTCGATTTTTAAAATCCATTTACTTTTACAACTTTAAAATTTTGAATAGCAGAAATATGGAAAAACGGAAATTTAACTTTTATTTAAAACTGCGTAAACTGAGTAAGAAAGTTATCATTTTCTTATTGCGGACAACTGAAGAGTAGAGTGATGTCTACGAAACAATTGTATTGTCTATCATGAAAATGATCAACCCCTATTTGAAACAACAAATAAAAACCTAATATGACAATATCATATTAGAATTTTGACTTGAGGTGGAAGAATATTCTAACTATATATGTATATGAAAATATAGAAAGTCCGAAAAAACAATTTTTGTATTTTTTAATGCAAAAATTAAAATAATTGTTGTTAATATATAATTTTAAGAATAAAATTTACAATTTTTACGTTCCTGCTTGTTGTTATGCAGTGATGTGTAAAGGAGATTAGTCCAAGTTCAGTAAAGAAAAAGGGCTAAGTCCGGTTAATAATAATGACAAAATGTCTAAGTTTAATTATTCAACGGTATTAAATGTAATTTCGAGTAGCTGACTAATTACAATTAAAAATTTGTAAAATATTGTGAAAAATTTCATTTCATTTATTTCATACACTCAATGAAAAACTTTGAATAAAACTAGATTCATAGAATATATGAAAGTTTTTCATAAAATTGAAGACTTTTTTCATTTAATTTGTAAAGAAAACTTTATTTAAAAGATATCATTAAAATTCGTTCAGCAAAATTCACTCTGTGTAATGTTGTCAAAATAAGTTTTCAAATTGTTTGAGAAAACGTCTTTATTTGTGTCGAATAATTCGACATTTTCGAATATTTTAAGTGTTAAAATTTCAAATAAATTTTTATTCATTTTTTTAATATAAAACAAATTTAGTTTTTGTTCCCTCCTTTAGGTAGGTAGGGTACATTCATTTCGTCTTTCCCATGATGTACACAAATAGTTTAGAAAATAAAAAGACTGTAATCCCCTCAGTTAGTGTGTTTATGCGGCAAGCTATCAACATTGGCTTATGCCATTCCCAAACAAATTTGACATTAGTAACGTTAAGAGTTAACACTAAATGTTGACTAATGTCAAATTTGTATGGGAATGACATAGACAACGTTGATATCTTGCCGCACAAACATAGCTAATAATAAAATAATATTTTTTAATGTTGCTACTGATAGATTTCGTCATATTTATTGCAATTTAAGCATACAATTTTTCAATTTAGATCTTTAAATTTCCTTAAAAGTAGTCCGTTTCGTATTTGCTGGCATAAGGTGTTAACATATGGTGAGAGAATTACATAGCCATTGACGTACATCTGTGGACGGCTGCCAAAAGAACTTATTTTTTTAACAGAAAATGTTACGATTTTTTTCTGAATTCAACCTTTTTTGTATGAATTTTTTGCTCGATTAAGGAAGTCTATAGTTGTGTTTTCGACTTAACTATATCCGTTAACTCATAAAAAAAACTCAAAGTACATAAAAACGCGTTTAAGACGAAAACTAACACATTACTTTTCGTACGCACGTTAACTTTCAACACGGTTAATTATCAACGTTGAAAACTCAACCTTTATACATTTTCACATCTAATGTAACTTATTCGCGTTACTTCCGAAAAAGTCTTGCTCATAATGGAACAATGAGCCATACCTGTTTAAAATTTTTTTATACTACAATCGGTTTAACGTAGATTTGCCTTAAATACTTAACGTTGATAGGCATGAGACAAAATACATCTTATGTTATATTAACTTTTTGGATCTCATAAAAATTCACATTTTTTTGATAATAATTTTAGTAGAAAATACCTAAAAAAGTCATTAGGAAGTATAACATACTTTTTGTGTTTTTTTTTTGGATTGAAATTGCGCTCTCTATCTATCATGTTAGCGTTGGAGCAACTTTTGGAAAGAAAAGGTTTGAGAAAAATGCTTTATGTAAATTTAAAAAATACATAAAAACCGACTGAAATATTTGAGTTTAAACATTCTGAAATTTTATTATGATGTTTTTGGGGCGAAGTATAGTAAAAAAGGCAGTAAAGTCAGAAAAAAGTTTGCTAACTCAGCATAATTTTAGTCAGGAGGGTCTTGCTAATGTTAAAAAAATTTACTAATATGTTTATCGGAGCAATTTTTTCTGAAAAGAAAATTTCGTATAAAAAAATTGCTGAAAACTAGTACACATGATATACAAGATGTTTTACTAATTTTTCTACTAACTTATTTTTTTGAGTGTACTATGGATTTGTGTAAAAAAAAAGATATCTTTTGGTTTAAGGTCCACATTCAGGCTGTCCCTTAAAGATGGATTCACAATGATGGAGTAATCTACGCTGCAGATTGGTAGATTAATCCAACTAGTAGATTACTCTATGAATGATACAGAAACATTAAAATGCGAAGGAGAAAGGAATAAAATATGTACACCCTTTAGAATGGAGCACGTCAGCATTGCGAATCGCAATTTAATTTAGAACACGTAAGTTTTAAGATTTTTAACAATTTTTTGTAAGTTTTACGAAGAAAATTTTCACCCGATCTTAGTAGATCTTACCAGATCTAATTATATCTCAAAATTGGGGACAAATTTGAGATCTAATTAGATCTGATCATATCTAGGCATATCTGGCGCAATTGTCCAGATCACGTTAGATTTGAACAGATTTGGCACTAGATCTGATCAAATCTTGCCAAAAGTTATTATCACATATGGCATATCTGATCATATTTGATGAGATCTGGTACATGATCTAATTAGATTCAATCATATCTATTTAGATCCAAAAAGATCTGATCAGATCTAAACTTTTTTACACGGGCCCGTGTAAAAAAGATCAGATTTGACCAGATCTCAATAGATGTAATTGTACCAAATCTGATCAGATCCAATTAGATCTCAAAATTGGGGACAAATTTGAGATCTAATTAGATGTGGCCAAATTCAAAGTGATCTGGACTTATAATATCTAATCAGATTCAATTAGATATGAATTGATATGGTATTTTCAGATCTGAAGAGGTTCAATTCGATACAATATTTGCAGATCAAATTGAATCTATTTTGTTTTTCTAAATCTTTTCAATAAAATTCAATTATTTGAGTTTTTATTTTATATTTTATTATTTAAAAATTGGTAAACAAAAAAAACGATAACAAAAAATCCATATTCTATGTATTAAGTTGTGTACAAAAAGAAAACATTAAAATATTTCCATTAAAAAGAACTAAAATAGGAGAAACGACGAATTATACAAAATAATATTTAATACAATATGAAAATTTAAAAAACGCGATACCATTAGAGACTTGTGTCTTCTTGTATAACAGGTTTTGTTTGCAATTTTACCGGCTTTATTTTGAAATATCTTCGAATTACCATTAAAATAACGGTAAAATATCGAAACACTGATTTAAATTTGCAGTTTAAAATTTTTCATATAGGTGTCGATATGGACGTGTAAGACAACTACTGTTATTATGAACAAACTGCCAATCACGAAGAAATTTGATTTTGAAATGTATAAATAAATTCTATTTACAAAATTATTGAAAAAAACGTTAAAAGTTATATTTCATTGCATTTTTCGAAATTTTGCTTTTCTTTCTGATATACTTTGACACATAGACCTCTGTATTTTCTCCTCTGTTTGTACACCCCACTTTCTTTTTTGACCAGTTTCAATAGCATAATCTGAAAGTAAAACAAAACGATATTGTCAGTATCACATACATTGTCAGTATATGGTCAGTATCGCTAAATAAAAAAAATTGTTGGGGTCTGTATTTTTAACTCACAAATTTGAAGCGCTACGTTATTTACACACAAGTTGGAACAAAAATACTTCGTATGGAAATAACGCAACGCTCACAGAAGCAAGCCGATTTTCGGTGGCCGCTGAAATGCAAACATTTACATGTATTAAAAAGTAATGTCTTTACCAATTATGGCTCTTCTGGCTTCATAATCCAACGGAACTACCGTCTCCATCTGTCGCTCTTTCCCTTGTGCTCTCGCAGTTTGGCCCGTAATTGTTCCCTGTAGTATTATTTCCTTTTTATAAACTCCTTCTATCAATTTCCGTGCAAAACTAGATGGTCGAGTAGAACCTCCAAGGGCCATCTCGTGTATTATTTTTCGGCAAAATATACCATTGCCAATATCAACCATCTAAAATATAAGGGCATAAACAAAAAAAAAAGGAGTATGAAAATAAAAACAATAGAAATATGTATGTACCCAGGTAGAAAAATACAAACGGCAAAACGTTGGCAAATCACTGTATATGGTGGTACAAGCGCTGGCAGAGCGTCCGTTTTTCGAAAATTAAATTACTGGGTCAACCTTGAAATGATAACGTCGAACTTCGGTTGGCCGTTTATCTTTCCGAGCGTTGGCAAAGCGTTGGTAACAATAGTAAAATAAGTGCTCTGCCAATCGGTATTTTAGATCAACTGTTTTTAATTCAATTCTTCATGAAAAAATCTGTAAAATCCCAATCCCGAAAAAAAGAGAAACGTAAATTTTAGTATAGCAGCACTGTATCTAATAAGCGAATACATATCTGCTTAAAACTACAAATTTAATAGATTTTCACACAAATTTTACCATAAGAACAATTTTCCAGTTTTATCAATAGACTTGAAAACTGGTACTTAAATAGGGTGAACATTAAGTGATCAGTTTATGTATTTTTTACATACAGTCATAAGTTTCGTAAAACAAGTACTGGCAAAATCCTTTTTGCAAATGTTGGCAAAGCGCTGCAATCCAATGTTTTGCAAGTAGTATTTTTTCAGGTACAGTCGTAAATTTTGTGAAACAAGTACTGGCAAAGTCCTTTTAGCAAACGTTGGCAATTCGTTTTAAGCCGATGTTTTACCAGTGGTATTTTTTATATACGGTTGTAAATTTTGTAAAACAGGCACTGGCAAAGTCCTTTTACCTAACGTTGCCAAATCTTTTTGAACCGATGTTTTGCCGTTGGGTTTTTTTCATAAACAGTGGTAAACTTTGTAAAACAAGTATTGGGAAATCACTCTTTCCAAAGGTTGGCAAAGCTTTCTAAATTAGTGCTTTTGCAATGCTTTTTTTTGTACCATTGTAAAGCAACGCTTTGCCAGTGCTTTGTTTTTTGTACCGTCGGCAATTTCCACCTGGGTAGTTATGTATGTTTATCTATTGTCAACAGTTCTGCCAAACTAATTTTTTGAAAAATCGTCAATTTATGTTTTATATGCTAAATAGTTTTATAAGACTTATAAAAATCATTAAAATGTCTATTATTTTCGATTTGGCTATTAATTGGAAATTCTTTTAATAGTTGTTGTTTTGTTCTATAAAATTTAATTTTTTAACAAGATTATTTAGTTTTTAAAAATGGCAGTTTTTCGCATACGAAATTTTGCAAATTTGTTAATTGTTCACTAGGTAACCTAGTGTCTAAAAATGCAATAAAATATGCAACGAAACATAAAGCAACCACAAAATGCTTTGTTGTGTTTTCAAATTTCAATGAACAAATTTCTTGCATTTGTAGACGTAAATACAGAAAAAGCAGTAGGCATAAAAAAGCCTGATCACATCCGCTGGATGTGAAATGGAATTTAAAAATACATAAAAAATACAAAACCTCTTCATGATAATTCGGCCCAAACAATTGAGGATTATGGGCAACTTCCGGTTGACTGAAGTTACGTCCACGTTCTTGTTGTTTACTTTCAACTTCTTCATCCATAGTTTCAACGTGTGCGTTATCAATCTGAAATTGTATGATATCAGTTCTAACATCTAAAATGGTATTCTTAGTTTTCAAATTTCAATGAACAAATTTCTTGCATTTGTAGACGTAAATACAGAAAAAGCAGTAGGCATAAAAAAGCCTGATCACAGCCGCTGGATGTGAAATAGAATTTAAAAATACATAAAAAAATACAAAACCTCTTCATGATAATTCGGCCCAAACAATGGAGGATTATGAGCAACTTCCGGTTGACTGAAGTTGTTACGTCCACGTTCTTGTTTATTAATTTCAACTTCTTTATCCATAGTTTCAACGTGTGCGTTATCAATCTGAAATTTTATGTTATCAGTTTTAACTTCTAAAATGGTATTCTCTAGATTTTACCTTTTCCGCGTTGGCGTTTTCTTCTAAAGCTTTTTCTGGACCTCTTGTCTGTGCTGCCTTAAGTTTTTTTTCCATTTCCCGTAATCTTTTCTTTAGAGCATTGATAGTTTCCTAGAAAAATTTAAAAAAAACTTAATAAAAAGCCTTTTTGTTCTTCTATGTCTTACCTCTTCTTTAGAATGTTTGTTTTCTATTAACGTTTTCACTTGGTCTTGCAACTTATTTTTCCGCGGATTTTGTTTTTTTCTTCCTTTTTCAGCTTCCATATTTATTATTTTTTAATTTTTCAATTTAGAAAATATTCATACAAACGAAACTTTTCAAATGAAATTTTGAAATGAAATTTTTGTGTTTTAAACCTCTGTTAGGCAAACTTTTACAAAAAAATATAGACGTAACTGAAATACGTATATGACATAAAATAGTAACTTGATATGTAACATAGATTACATAGATTCTCACTCTTCTTCTTCTTTTGTCAACAAACAAATTTTTACACATACATTGAAATTTTTTTGTATAGGTATACCACGTATGTCTAACACATTCTCATGAGATACTGACAGCAAATGTCAAAGAGTAAGAGATCTATCTAATCTATGATATGTAATGCTATTAAAAATCTAACTAAGAATTAGTCTATATGAAAATTTTCTGAGCAGCAGATTTAGAAAAATGTACATACTTTTAAAACAGCTGATTGCAACACCAAATGTTCAAATAAATTATAACTGGTCGTTGTGGAAAATAATTTAAAATATTATGCAGGAACATTTTAGAAGGTTTTCTTATCTTTTTTCATCATTACTTCTACAATATTTATTGCTTTGTATTTGTATACAACCAATTTTTGCAAAAAAAAAACTGGTTTTAAAGCTGTCCATAAAAACCCCATTAAAAATGTTTGGATGGCTGTTAAAAATTCAAATACCGACATTTAAAACAAAAAACCTTTTGAAGGATTTGTCATATTTAAAAAAAAAATTCGTAAAATATCTGAAATGCACTTTTAACAAAAATTAAAAAATTACATATAACCACCGTTTTACCTATTACAAACTCCTATCATCGAACGGTCATTCAGTTCTTTTTCTTTTTGTTTATTGAGTATTTGTGTGAATGAACATTCGGTTTTTGCAATGATTTATTAAATCAGCTGTCATTATTTTGATGCATCAACGCAGTTTTATTTCTAAAGAAATTTTTCAAACAAATCGGTGTTTTTGTACTGCATTTTAAAATTGTATTATGGTAACAAATTTAACAAATTTTTTTTTAATCTACATTTTCATAAATATACATACGTTAAACAATATCCAGTTTCGTATTAAAAAGTTCTCTCGTTAGATAGATTTTTTTGGTTCACATATGCTCCACTGCACGTCGGAGGGTTAATAACAATCGGTTTTGATGTATAAAGCACATTTACTTTTCAACACAATACTTTAAAAAAAGTTTTAAATTTCTAAAATACAATTCTCTAAATTGTTTAAAAAGTTTTAAAAAATGTCAGGAGCACAAAAAAGAAAATATAGACCCTGGAAAACAAGTGGCTCCTTTTCAGATATACCAAGAAAAAACCTTAGAAGATGGCAAAATAAACAACCCGCTGGTGATACTTGGAATGATAAATCGCCTTACAAAAAATGGAAAGAGGATCCATCCATACCTGTAAGTAAATGCTTAAATTCAAAAGGGAATTTCCAAAATGAATTATAAATTGCTTAAAGATACCTCCAACAACTATGAAACGCTGGGAAAACAAAAATTCAAATTCTATTGCAAGTACTGGCTTTAACAAAGATGATATTGACTATTGTGAAGAGGATTTTAATAAAGAACTAGGTGAAAAAGTTGATACCGAAGATTTTCATAGTGCTACCAGGCCCGTTGCTGCCACAGAAGATTTTGGAGAAAATAAAAATTATGCAGATAATATTGAAGATCATGATAGAGTTACAGAAGACTGCGATGGTGAGACCGATAATTATGATTATGAGAGCGATGATTGTACTGATTCTGATGAACAACGTGACGATGGTACTGATGAAACTGGTGAAGATCTTGATGAAGATGCTGAAGATTTTGATGATTGTGAAGATTTTGAAGAGGGTAGTGAAAATAGTACATGGGATAGTGGGGATGGCGAAAACACTGATGATAATAATTATGATGATGATAACGAAGGAAACAGTCGTGCGGATGATAATCGGGAAGAACTTCAATCCATTTTGCTCTATAACAATAGTGAAATGTCAGTAGATAATGCCGTGTTGTATGTGTTAGAAATGTGGTTAAAGCATAATTTAACAAAAAATACATTAAAGTTTCAACTTAAAATGTTATCTCAGATGTTACCTAAATACAATTTAATGCCAAAAACGTTGTATCAATTTTATAATTATTTAGAAAAGCAAGTACCACCCATGGATATAATAAAACATTACTACTGCAGTAATTGTTTTACTTATGAATCCATAAAAAAGCCAAAATATTGTTCACAGTGCAATGAAAACAATTTTCAATTCTTTTTTGAATTGGACTTCACTGAGCAAATAAAGAGATTGTTTGAAACCAAAAACCTTGCAAAAATTATGAATAAACCTGAAATAAATCCAAATTGCGAGAGTCGAGTCATAAAAGACATTACATCTGGATCAGAATATATTCGTGCAAACCGTAATAGAGGCAAATATGATTTGACGTTAATTCTAAATACTGATGGAATTGCACTGTCAAAGAGTTCTAAAAGTAACTGCTGGCCTTTAATGTTCAGCATAGCCGAAATACCACCTCAATTAAGAAATTTTTTTATAATAACAGTTGGCTTATGGTATCACACAGAAACAAAACCACCTATGAACTTATTTCTGCAACCTTTCATGTTAAAGATCAAAGAATGTTCAGAAGGTGTGCAGTGGCGTGATCCTACATCGGGATATGTGGAGATATCCAAAATTAAAGCTCCATTAATAATCGCAGATGCTCCAGCCCGAGCGCAAATCCAAAACATATTGAATTTTAATGGTATTTACGGATGTAATGTGTGCCAAATAAAAACAAAACAGTGTTGCAATATGGCTGGTAATAGAAAAATTCGGATTTACCCCTATAAAATTCAATCTACACTTAGAACTTGTGAAAATATGATGTTACAAGCTAAAAAGGTGGAAAACTTTAATCTTATTCACGAAAAAGGTGTAAAAGGATACTCAATAGTTTCATATTTGCCAGAAACTGACTTAGGAACTTGTGTTATACCAGAATATATGCACTCTGTGCTACTTGGTGTTGGAAAACAATTTTTAAATATCTGGTTGACAAAAAAAGGCCCATGGAGAATATCAAAAAGTATTAAAAAAATTGATATGTATATAAAAGAAATACGTCCTCTACAGTCAACCCCAAGAATGCCTCGTTCTCTTGAGCAATACCAGTATTATAAAGCATCCGAAATATATCACTGGATTCTATTTTATTCCATACCAGCTTTTAAGGATGTTCTCCCAGAAATTTATCTTCAGCACTGGATGTTGTTTGTCTCATCTATATACAACCTGCTCCAAGATGAAATAGAGGTCGTTGAAATCGATAAAACAAATGAATCATTGTACTTGTTTGTAAAAAAAATTAAAACTTTGTATGGAGAACATGAAATGACATATAATGTACACCAACTACTGCACCTTTGTTTATGTGTTAAAAGATGGGGACCGATATGGGCCACAAGTGCTTTCCCCTTTGAATCTCGTAATGGGGTTCTGGCAAAAAGTGCCCATGGGACAAAAAATCTCGGTCAGGAAATCATGAACAATATGAAAATATCTGAAGGAGCAAATATTATTAAAAATAAAGTCATGCAATCTAACTACAACAAAAAATTTAGAACTACCGCCAAATTTAGAGTCCTTGGAAGCAGAATTAGTTACGATGCTAATAGCAATGAATTAAATTTGATATTAGCTGCTGGTTTTGAACTTAAAACTACATATTTTTATTCGAGATGTGAAATAAATAATAACATGTTCACTTCAATGTCGTACAAAAAAACCAAATCCAACAATTCTTGTGTAGAATTAGTTTCTAACCATAATTTACATACGTATGGTATTATAAGATCTTTTTTTATAGTTACTGGGAAGTTGTATTTTATAATAAAATCTTTAAATGTGGATTATAATAACATTCTTAGACAAAATGACAATACAGATAGTATTAAACATATAATACCATTTATTGACAGTGAAATATTAACAATAATCAAATTTGAAGACATAATAAACATAAAGAATTGTATACATGTAGGCAAATATATATGTAAAATGCCTAATACGTTAAACTTAGTAACTTAAAAATAATTGTTAATTTATATATAAACCCCTTTCCAAAAAATAAAAGAAATATTTATTTAAAAAAAAAAAAACGATTGTTATCATTTGCGATACTTTTTTTAAACAAAATTTTAGAGGTAGGTCAAGTAGAGGTCAATAAAACTGGTTTTTGGTTTGCGAATTTAATTTTATATTTTTTGATTCGAGAATTAAAATTGTTTCCTTATTCTCAAATTAATTTTAGTCTTTAATATGAACAAACTTGCATTTAATACACTAATTTAATAGAAAATTCAAATACAAAATCAAATTTACTACAAATAAAATTTTAAAAAATTATACCTATAAAATGATATATTTTACCTGGTAATTCTTTAAACAATTTTTATATTCATTTTTATGTTGGTCCCTTTGGAAATGGCTAATAAATGGTACCTGATCTGGACAAAAAGATCAAGAAATTTTTCGTATCTTATCAGATATGCACAGATCTGGCACCTGATATGATCATATACGACCAGATCTGATCATATCTGGCCATAAAAATCACCAAAAGTTCCAGATCTCTTCAGATATTAATAGATCTGGCAATAGATCTGATCAGATCTGGCCATAAAGTGTATCACATATATCATATCATACCATATATGATCGGATCTGGTACCAGATCTAATTAGACTCAATAATATCTAAGTAGATCTAAACAGATCTGACTAGATCTAAACTTTTTTACACGGGTTGTTTTAAATTGAAATTTTATTTCCAACAATTTTTTAAATATTTGTAACTCGTTTGTAAATTGTTATCTTTCATATAAAAATTGTTTAAAAATAAAAATTCAAAGTTGCAAAAAAAAAATTTTTTTTTTGTGGATTTACAAATTTCTTTGTTTGTGCATTTTTAAAAAGTTTTTTTTTTGTATTTACAAATTTCGTATGAGAAAGGTGTTTAAAAATTTAATTAGAATTTTGTAAATTCTTGATTTTATTCTCGAATAAATTTCACAGTTGGAAACAATATTTATATTGTACTAAATATCACTTTTATTCTTCACTTTTTATGATATTTTTCTTTATCATTCTTGTATTGTCAAGGATGTAATATTGTTTGTTTCGTTTTCTTTTTTCTACAGGTAGAATAATAATGAAAATATTAAGGAGCTGAATGAAAATCAATATTAATTACTATTCACGTATATAAAACTAACTTTTTGTTATTTAATAAAATTTATAACTGCAAACTTTTCTGTCTGCTTTCTTCAGAGTTGTAATTTTTTACTAAATGCAGAAGAGAAAAAAATGCTTTTTTAATATTTTTTCTCTAGAAACCTCTGAGCAAGCACTATGTTATTTCTGTGTGTGAAATATTTGAACGAACCTAGCAAAACCTAGGTAATATTTGTATATACACTCACAATATTTTATCATTAAAAACAACCTAAAATACATATTAAATTAATTGAAAACACAATTAAAAAAGGACTACTAATTTTTTATTATATTCAAACCATTTTGCTATCTATTTTCAGACATTGTTTAAACAATCCATAAAAGAAATAAAAATAATTGAAAAGTCTGTTTAAACAATCTTCAATTTTTAACTGACAAAACGGTAGAAAAAACGTTTTTGTGGTTTGTTTTTTCATATAAGAAAGTTTTTTTTTTGAATTTTCAAAACACTATACACACAACACACACTTTCATATTTTTATTGGCTATGTTTGTGTGTATGAGTAAAGAATTTCTTGTAATTTGAATTGAAATATTTGAATTCTTTGTTTTAAAACAGAAAACAACGAAATCATTAAAATTATTTTTTCTAAAAATAGAAAACTCAATTAAAATTAATAAAAATGCATATTAATTACAATTTTAATTGCATTTGGTCTATATGACGCGTTTGAAAAAACAACACTTTACTAGAAAAATAAAAATGTCATGATGGCGTCGGTCTCCGATATATACAAATTGCTTGCACTTGAACGTGAAAAACATACGTCACTGTGGAAACATTTGCGAAAAATGTGACAAGGAGGAGATAAGAAGATAAACAAAAAATCTCAAGTAGAATGTTTGTATGTCTGTTTGATCACTTCTGAGAGTAAAAATAATAACAGAAATCTGAATAGGAAAAAAAAACTATGAATTAGCCACACTATGAGAAAGACCTCACGTGGGTGAGATGGCTAAGCTGCGAACTCTAGCATAGTTACGTTTGTATTGTGGGAGTGCATGGGTTCGATTCCTACAGCCGACAGGTTGTTGACAAAATTATAATATAGAGACAATCTGACAATAAAATATAAACAATAATACAATTTAATGCAAAACCACTGATGAAGCCTGTCCATAGAAAAAGGCAGAAACTAGACCTAGTCTGATTTGCAAATTAATAATGTATTTATAACTTTGAAAAAAAATTGATTACTATTCTTCTTAACCTTAAACCTACTCAAAAATAGAACATTTGACTGAAAATATCAACTCCTACAGACGATACAAATTTTTTTGTAGTTTGCTTTTTATTGACCTATACAAAAAGTTAAACAATATGTTTCCATGTATTTAAATTGATTCTTCAATTGAAAACAAATTTTACCTATTACTTTTCAAATAAACCTCAATCGGTTATGGAATATATACTGTGAGTGTACATCAAACCCTTTACCATCGCATTACTTTGAACTCTTACACCTTACTCTTGCAGTACTTTGGATACCAAATTCAAAATTTTATAAATTTAATTTTTTGTTAAAAATTTGTGAATTTCACATTAATATTCGGTTTAAAAATTAAAAGAAAAATGTCTTTGAAAACTCCTTACCAGTAAGTTCAGAACAACATGTTAAGGAATTACATACGACGGACATGCCGTTGTTAAAATAATAGGTTTTGCAATAGAAAAGTAAGAACCTACACCTTTATTACAAAACGCTTATTTTAATAACCAGCTCAAGTTTAAAATTGCACAATAAAGTTGAAATTGGTAACCAAATTGGCACGAAAAACCAGCAAAATTGGCATGCTTATTCCAACTATCCCCAAAAATAGGGGAAGCGCGACACCCTGGATCCTTTAAAAGTCTTGTTCCCCCTACTATCTCAGAAAGTACATAATATAGAAACAAATTTTCTTCTATCAATTGGTCCAAATATTGTCGAGCTAGCCCAAATGGTAGAGCTATCAACTGGCATTCTGGAGTCCCAGGTTCGATTCCCGGCACGAGCAAATTTTATTAAAAAAATTTTACAATAAAAGAATATTTTTTATAAAACTTAATTTTTTTAAATCTATTTTTAGACACATTATTTTAGTCAGTACTGGTCAGCATATATGTAACGACATATTTTTAGATTTGTGTATGCTGGTTTGTACCCTTAACTCATTATCTTGCACGACATCGCCATACAAAAGCAATAAGAAAAGTAACTAGTTACCGTTACCATGCTCATAGAAATAAATCTGTAAATTAGTAGAAAAAGCAATCAAAAATTAGTTAAAAATGATTTTGTTGAAAAAACTGCTAAAATTAGCAGATTTTAAATACTGAACTAGGAACAGCAAAAATAAAACTCATTATTTTGCCCCATATAGCCCTACAAAACAAATAAGAAAAGTCACTAGTTACCAGTAAAAAAATTTAACCAGCGAGACACGGCATGTGTTTGTTAAGAAGTTTAAAAAAACACCTTTATTTTAGACATTTGTGATGTATTTTAAATTTATTTTTTTACAAAAAGAAAATTTGATATTTTATTAAAATATTTGAGAAAGATTTTAGTAAAAATATGTCGAAAAAAGGTAAAACGAAGAAAGTTTAAGAAAGCGAAGAAAGTTTATATAAATAAAAAATCGAATTTCCAAACATTGAATTCCATGTGATTTTAAAAATCCAGTATAATTAAAAAGTTTTTGAATTGTGTTCGCATAGTCGTTTTGATAATAACGATCCTTTTTATATCTCAGTGACGAATTTATTCATTAAAACTCTGTTTTTGTCTTGACAATAAAAGTGTAAAGACAAAAATGTCAAAGAAGACGAATAAGTTAAAATAAGTATAACTTCACTTTCCATTTGTTCTGGAGTTGGTCAATTGGTCGCACATACTAATTTTTATCATTGTGAGCTAGTTTGGTTATTTTAAAAGCCACTCGCATCATCTTCTACGAAAACACCTTGAAATTATTATCATTACATATTGTAGTTTTATGCGAACTTTAGTAGATTCTCCATTCAGTCTACCGCATCTCGTTATTGTCGTCTTTCGTTTATTTTACAGTGTTCATGCATAATTTTCTTATTTAACAATATTATGCGTACATTTTTGCCATAAAGTTAATTCATATTTTTGTTTTTTTTTATGTTTGCAACAAAAAGTGTATTTTTACAGTTTAAAATGTTTATTTAAAATTCTTAGAAATGCATATGCCAGTAATAATTTTAGTAAAAAATCTCAAAAAAGATTACAAAATGACAAATAAAAAAGTTACCTTGCATATTTAACATACAATTTGCATATTATTTTATTACATTTTTTTAAAGTTTTTCATATTTAAGTATTTTTTGTTGTTAAAATCATAATAATTAATTAAACGATTGTTGTTAATCTGATATTTTATTGTGATAAATGTAGTTGTTTGTTGTACGTATGACACTAAGGCCCGATTATTGAATATCCAGTTAGCTACTAACTGAAACTTTAACTGACATATTTGGTGTTGATTTTAACTGCGCATTTAGTAATCGGGCCTAAAGGAATCATATTTTCCAATTTGTTTTTATTTGTATTTAATTTCAACTAAACTTCGGTTTATGAGTTAACTATAAGTTAATCCAAAAATTTTCTGTTGTTTTGCTAACAATTTGTTTACATCCCCAGCAAAAAAAGAGATACCGAAGCAGTAGAAAAAGCACTACAATTGATGATCTAGATGTACTTCTTTTTTTAACATAAACACTAATTCAATTCAATTCTTTATTTATATAATATCAGTAAGTACAATCTTTTAACAGACTTTCTTAAAGAGAACATAAACACTAATGATTTTGACATAGGAGAGAGGTACTCCATCTTCAACATTTTTTCAGTACTTTTTGAACGAGTGCAAAGGAAACTCTTTTTCACCAATTAAAAGTAAAAAAAAAATCTTCGCAAAAAAAATTATATTTTTTTATTTTACAAAAGCTTTTTTATTGCCGCCACCGGGTATCGAACTTGTGACCTCATGATTGCTAGTCTAGCGCTCTACCGCTGAGCTATTCTTTGACACGAAAGTTGACTGTCATAAATATACCACTTTGTTACTGCTAGATGTTGTTCCTTAAAAGTACTTTTAAGCAAGTGTAAAAGGTCAATATTGAGCGTATTTTTTAATCACCTGGATTTGAAATTTTTCATACAAAAACGGGATTTATTAAATCCAAAAAAAAAAGTTGGATTTATTTATCTGGATTTACACATAATAATAAAAACACAAATATATGAAACACTCTGTTAATTTAATGTCAGAAAAAAATACGAATGAAAGTTAAAAGAGAAAGTAAAAAAAATTGTAAAACTAGCAAACAAAAGCTTTTTCTTTAAATTTTTTGTATTAAATGTGTTTAGAAAAAAAACTACACTTCAGCAAATACTTATTTTCCACCTAGGACATAGAGAAATAGCTGAAATATAAATGGCAATTTTTCACTCTAGTGTAAGTAATTTAATTAAATCCAATTAGTGAATATTGCAGTGGAATATTCTAATTTTATAGAATTATAAATTGAAGTGATGAAACTCAAAAGAAAGACTGTTTCTTGATGTTTTATATAAAATATAACAAAGAATTCAAATTTAAAATAAAATCCTACATCATTGTATTTATTACCAAAAATTAGGGTGAAAGAAGTTCGGATAGAAAGTATGTAAAGTTGGTCTTTTAATTAATAAATGAATGTTTTTGTCAGATTTGGGATCAAATAAGTAAACTACAGAGAATAATAATTCAAAAATTCGATAAGGCCAGCAGGATAGAATACGTATTTTCGGGTCCCGCTACAGACCCATCCTCAGTATTCATGCCTAGCGGGACCCAAAAACACGTGTTCTGTCCTGCTGGACTTATCGAATTTTTTCAATTTTTATTCTCTGTAGTTTACTTATATGATCCCAAATCTGACAAAAAACATTCATTTACCAATTAACAGATCAACTATATACATATATGTACATTCATACATCTCAACACACTAGATACGGTGAAAATATAATTTAATGTTTACTATCAACATAGATTTATGTTGTAGATTAAAAATAGTTAGAATATGCATTTAAAATTAACGGTTCGTTGTCGTTCAATAAATCTGTGATTCAGAGTTGAATAGAAGCAGCTGCGATACTTTAAGAAATAAAGTTCAAAGCAATAACAGAGGATAAAAAAAGGATTGTTAAAATTTCGTTGATGTTAGTCTAAATGAGTTGTATTTACGGTAGTTTATTTATTTCGAATTCAATATAAGTAGACCATCATCAGTTATTAACCCACAAAGGCATGGATACTGAGGAAATACATATTCTATCCTGCTGGCCTTATCGAATTTTTTAAAATTTTTATTCTCTGTAGTTTACTTATATGATCTTAAATCTGACAAAAAACATTAATTTACTCAACGAAATTTTTAAATTAACTTACAAAAATTAACTCCTTACTGATAGTTGTTTATGATAATATTAAAGATAAAGAACTATTACGAAATACAGTACTTTTCGTTAATTGTTTTTTAAAATAACTGTAATAACAGTTGCTTTAAATTTCCATAGAAAAGCAACTGTAGTTACACTTAACAACTACTGGTTACAAGACAAACAACTGTCATGTAGTAACTGTCAAACTTTTGAGTGCACGGTCTTACAACTACACAATTTGTTAGTGATTTTAGCAACGACATATGATACTTTAATAATTTCACTCATATTTTGTTAAATTCAATTCAATATTAAATTATTGCTTTATCATTTCAATTCAATGTGTATTTATCTATTAATACATTTTATAATTTATTCATCAACGCGTACAAATTTACTGAAAAAAATCCTTAAAATCGATAAGCCAAACAATTGAAAAATTTACAAATACTTTAAATTTCTAAAAAAGGACGTGATATAACAAATGTTTAAAAGAATCAAAAGTAAGAAACTGTATTTGCAACAATTGCCAAACAACATATATTGTTTAAATCACGTTTAATTTACAGATCGAATTTGTTCGATCCGGATAATAATTTAACAAAAGAACAGTAAAGTTTGAAATTGTTAACATACACATAAATAAAGTTCTCATAAGTATGAAGTACATACATACATGTGTAGAATATTTTTGTTTTATCTTCTATAAAATATTTTGTTATGTTTCATTTGCTTATACATATATGACATATTTGCAACAATGTGTTGTTGTATCCTGCTTGGTCTTATGTTGTTCTTATTATCCTTATATCGGATAACTCGCGGTTACCCGCATTTAAGGTTTAAATTTTTAAAATTTTTCTTCATTATTTTCTTACAAGTTTTTTTTATAAGATTTTTACTTCGTTTTTTAAAGGGTTCAATTAAATTTGAAAAAGAGGGTACATTTTCTGTTTTGTATTAAATACAATATATGACAAAATCATATTTTTCTCATTGATAAAGATATTGATCTTCAGTATGAAAAAAATCCTCATTGTATCTTATTGTAAAGATAAGAAATTTGAAATCCTGGATAATTTACATACACATTAGGGTGGCAGCTATTTAATGAAATGTTGAATTTGTTTACATTTTATGTCAAAAGTATCTGACGAAAATTTGAGCCAAATCGAACAGTTTAATCGAAATTTTAGAATTTCTGAACAAATGATAAAAGAAATTCGACTTATATAGTATGTCTGATATTTATAAAGTCAATCGTTTTTCTATATTCGCTCTTAAGGTACTGAACCGAACGCTTCGATATTTTTGGAAGATTGGATCATATCTATTACCCCTGTTTCAAAAAAGTTAGAATTTCAATTAGAATGAATTCTGAAAACACACGAAAGGAGAATTTGGGTTTCCCCAATTGACATATTTAATTTTCACCAAATTGAGTTGAAAATATATTTTAACTCATTTTGGTAAAAATAAAATTCGGATTATAATTTTGGAACAATGATGGAATTCACAATTTAAGTGCTAACGTTAGCACGTTGTAAAATATCATAATTTTTGGAGTTTAACCCATAGAAACGTGTCAAATTTACTGTAAATGTAAATTTATTACTAAAAAAATATGAAGTGTGAATTCCATCAATAAATACATATTTTTAATATTCAAATACACATTTTAGATAAGATTATTTAAAAAGTTTTACGCAAATTTGCAAAAATATATGAAAATGTGGAAAAAGTTGAGTTTGGGGCACAGCTGAATAGAAAAAAAACAAAAATTTTTGTGGAAACCCCTATTTAGGGTGTAATTTAGGTTTAAAGTTGAAACATAGACTTGTCTCTATCTCCACCATATGTATTTGAATTTCAACAGCATGATACCATTGAAAAAGTAACTGAAATACCTTTCATATGGTATACAATATGTAGCACATTTCTTAAAAATTAACTTAACGCTTTAACGCTTTGTCTGCGTAACCCAAGAAAATTTTCTATTTCAAAGAATCGGTTGTAGAATAGCTACTTTTTCTTTACAACCTCTTCTACTGTCAATTCTAACATCGACGATTTTTGTTTGAAATTGTCCCAAAAGCAACCGCTTCTCTAGCTCCAAAGTGGAACCGGTTGCCCTGGAATCAGTTTTGGAACTGATTCTACATCAGTCATGCCTTCCATATATCTTCCGCGGAACTGATTCCGGTGCCAGTTTCATTGAATGTTTGATGGGTTAAGAGGTCAAGCTACCCAGCAAAAAAAGAGATGCCGAAGCAGTAGAAAAAGCACTACAATTGACGATCTAGATGTACTTCTTTTTTAACATAAACTCTAATGATTTTAACATTGAGTTGTCATAGGAAGCTATTTTTCACCAATTAAAAGTTTAAAAAAATTCTTTACAAATCGAATAAAGAAAAGTCGAGGCGGAAATCGATTGAAAATTTCAAGAGTGTTTATATGGGAAAAATATGACTTTTTTTCACTGTTTAGGAAAATTTCGTTCTATAGTTTATTTTTTTCAACCACTTGTGTTATGAATCGATTTCAGTATAAAATTATCTTTTTGAAAAGCTACATAACTTCAAAATCGGTTAAGAACCCGTCAAGAAATAGCAAATGCCCCAGACCAATTTTGTGCCAAAAAAACACTAGGTCATGAAATTTGATGGCACTTTTATAAACTTTCAGAAATTGATTAAAGCCATAATTGTTTTTTGCTCTCTATACTTATAAATACTCAGATATGAAATATTGTTTTATTAGCTGTCTGTTAACCTGTCGCGCAATAAGGCAAAAAACGCATAAATTTTAAGGCATAATTTTCAAAACTCCATTTTCGATTTTTAAAAAATTTTCTTAAACAAATTTCAAAAAAATAGATTTTGCACTTCAGGGGCTTGTTAAATTCATCCTAGAGATAAAGTATGCCAATTTTGAAGTAAATCCCTCCATGGACCTGTCGGTGACAACCTCTTATATTTTGTGGATTTCGAGAAAAGTGTGATTTTTATAAAAAATTAAGTAAATTTACTCTTTTTAAGTACTTTGTATCAAAAATTAATCAATTTTGTACTTTTAAATGTTATATTTCATCTTAATAGCTTAGCAGTTTGGAAAAAAATAATATGCCCTCATTAACCCTTTTGGACATGGGGTCACATATGACCCCAATCTAATAAAGGACAATTTATTAAAAAAAGGCAAATATTTTGTAAATACTGTTGAATTTTTAGAAGTGATGCTTAAAATATAATAGATAAATGTGCAGATCTTCCATGCTAAAAATTTGGAATAAATCGAACAACTTTAACCCATTCCTTGAATTTTTGCATATTTTAAAAAATGAATAAATAAATAAAATGACTTATTCTAGATACCAATAAAAAAAAGTCTGCTATATTTTTCGAAAATTAACCCTTTTGTGCCTCTGGGGTCAAATTTATCTATAGTGAAATATCCTTTGAATGAAAACTCCTTAATTATTTAACTGCTAATAAAAGTTCTTTAACAAATTTAATTATAACACAAATTACAAAAGCAATACCCCAGGAAGATAAATCGGCGATATGCCTAATTTGGAAGATAAAAAGGTAATATCGCCAAATAAACTCCCCAGTACAAAATAAATGATTTATTTTTTTCATTATTAAATTTAAGCCTAAAAAACAATATCTGCATACATAATCCATTGACCAACACACTAATTATCTTGATTTCATCGCATCCGATATTTTTTCCGCGCCTTAAATCTTGATTTTTTTAGAGGAATTTGTTTCCTATGCATCTGTTGGTTGTTTTTGTACAAATTTTGTTTTAATTTTTTCCAAAATGACAAAAAATTTCAAACAAACTTTCTTTATCTTCCAGATGATAAAAAGGTAGTATTGCCGCAATATTATCATAAAAAAATATGACAAAAAATTAAATTTTTGAATTATTTTTTCTAAATATCATCGAATTATCTTCCAAATGATAAAAGGAAGACAATTTCAAAATACTACTTGATTATTTTCATTCAAATGAAAAATAGAAGATATCGCTTTGATATCTTCTTGGAAGATATCTTCCAAATGCTTACAGGGTACTGTGAAATTTTAAAATTAAACACAAAACACAACCCGAGCTTTATTTTTGTTGCTTTATGTGTAATTTTCTAAATCCTTGAGAGGTTTTATTGAATTTCAGGAATTTTTTGATATGGTAAATTATAATATTTTAATTAGAGAGAATAAATGAAAAAAAAAAATTTTAAAAAATGCAGTTGTTCCTTCAGCAGGCTGAATCGAGCGATTTTTAAGGAATATCGTTTTTCAAACTTATTGTGTTAAACCAATTTTTTAAAAACATTACATCAGATATGGTTCTCTTTGTCCACAATAACTCAGGTATAAAATATCAATTTTGTGAGCATCGATAACCCATGTTGGCAGAATGCCAAAAATGTTCCAAAAAAAAGCGAGATATGCATTTCCTATTAGGGATCACAACATTTGACTGCTGTTACATCTCGCTCCGAAAGAAAATCGACAAACGAGGCACATCTTGAAGCTTTAGTTAAATAGCTGCCACCCTAATATGCATATACTTGTTTTTCTTTTTGTAATTAAATCTAAGCAGTGTTGTCTAAAATTCCTGTATATTTTACGAATATCAATTTATTATATTCAACCAGAGATGAGCCAAAATCATTACCATTACATTTTCATTACCATTACTTTTATTACAATGAAAGTTATATCTTCATTACCATTACTTTATGTAATGGAATGATAAAAAAATCCTTATTATTATTGAAAGCGAAATACATTTAATTCTTCTATAGTCTCGCCTTTATTGGCAAAGTTATCAATTTTCATATAAAATATTGTGATTGAGAGGCACTTATAGGGCATTTTATAGCTTCAGACATCAAAATTTAAGAAATATTTACCTTTGTATAAATGTAATGCTAATGAAAATCTATGTCTAATTTGGAACGAAAATTTAAATTAATTTCATTAAATTACTTGAATGTAATGGAATTGAAAAAATATTTCATTACAATTACTTGAATGTAATGGAAGTGAAAAAAATATTTCATTACAATTACGTAATGGTAATGAAAATAGGTAATGATCATTACAAAAAACTAAATTACTCCCAACTCTGCATTTAACATAGATTTTGTTATGAATAGATTATAATTTTTATTGAATTTGAAAATGTTTTTAAAGAAGTTGTAGGCGTTATGTAAACTATTAGGTTATATACAATAGTACAATTGCATAATGTTAACAAGAACAATATGATAGTATAATAGGGTGTCCCGATAAATTGCATATTTTCCTTAAAACATTGTTTTCAAAACTTAGCAAAGCAAAGATAAAAGAAAGTATAGATGCCTGAAGCTTTACTTTTGTAATTACCCAGTCAGAAATCGCCAGTGGTACAAAAATCAAGCACTGGCATACCACTGGGTAACCACGGTGTTAAAAATAAATGACTGGGAGAACACTAATTTGGGACGCTTTGCCAGCTTTTGCAAAAAGCGTTTTGCCAGTATTTGTTTTACAAAAATTTCGGTGGTTTATAAAAAATATGCATGATGTGTGGCTGATAGTAAAGTTATATAATTTTCGTTTCTGTTCAAATAAAAAAGAAAAAGAAAAAACAAACACTACAAGCAAATAAAAAATGGAAATGAAAAAATAGAAAAGAAAACAACATTAACACACACACAAATATAGTGGAAGTGCCTTGAATATGCCCCCGATTGACCGGTCATGGGATATGCCCTTTAATGGCAGTTGACTCGTTTTTTGTTTTGGCAATAATTAAATTAAAAAATCAATTAAAAATTAGAAAATTACCTCAAAAACTCTGATAATATAAATAAAACTTTAAAAAATTCCCCTTCAGTTAAAAAGAAAATTAAGTGAAATACCAATTGTTAAAACTAAAACAGATTTAACATTAAAAAACGTTGAAAATACATAACTTAAAATTTCTTATCAAAAAATTATAGAAATTTAAATAAGAGCTAAAATAAGCAAATTGTAAAAACAATAAAGTTAAAAATAAATAAAAGATATTATTAAAAATATGCCGCGAATTTTGTTTTTTATTTCGGTATCGGTCAAGTTTTTTAAAAGCAACAGTGAAAGTAACGAATCAGAAAATACTTAGAAAATTAATTCATTCTCTTTGGTTCATATTTGTACTAATTTAGTAATATGCCTTCGGTTGACCGGTAACGGGATAGGTCTTTGGAGGGTAATTGACTCCTCATTCCTCGTAGGGTTCTTAACGGCATAATATTTTTTTCATATTTATTTGTGTATTTCTATATAAATTATGTGCCTAGCAAAATAAATTAATGTTTCAAAGTTAATTGTCTTAATTTTGGCACATTCATTTTTTGATACACTCGCACTTTATAAGATTTAAGAATATTGTCTATAATATTCAGTTGTCATAATATAAACAAATAAAAATTGAATCATCATTTTATATTAACTAACAATCAAAACATTATTAAAACTTATTGTTAACAAATTCGCAGAAAACAAAACCTAAACAATAAAAAATCAAAACAAAAGCCACGTGCTAAAATGACGTTTAAAACTTGAACATAATTCGCGTGATCAGCAAAAGGGACAAAACAAAGAAAAACATACTTAATTCGCATTAAACTACATACAATGTACTGAGCTGTTTATTGTTTTAATGACGAAAAAAAATATTTTTAAATTATGTAAAATAGTTTTTTCTGGGTTAGTTATTTAAGGAAAGTTAATTTCTATGACATTGAATTACTTTCTTGACAATTTTTTTCTTTCAAATATAAGTGATCAGCATTTTCTGAAGGCGGAGTAAAAGTGTTTAAATGCAAAAGAAAGTTCTTGAGTATTTAAATAAAAAATGAAAATTTAAACTTATTGGAAGTAAAAAGAAATTAACGTGAAATTTTAGATAAAAAAAATTGCATTTTGTGCAAAGTCAACAAAAGTCACGGACAACGCCAGCTGAAACCGTATGAAACTTAAATCAGAGATGGGCAATTCATTTTTTGAAATAATATTTGCTAAACGAAAATTATACTACACTAAGAGAATTATGTCGGTTAATTACATATATGCGTATTAGGGCGGGTCGATTTAAAAATCGCCCAAGTGACAAGGAAAATCGTATTCTAGGGACCAAAATAAGAAACTTTGCCCGAGGAACCATACCTCTAAAATGAATTCTGAATCCCCGACTTTTGATGTCCCAAATTTTTAAAAATCCCACTTTGACCCATTTAGAGTGCCCCAATCGAGTCCAAATGTATGACCGACCCACACTAACTTTGGAGAGCCGAACAACCCATGCCAGTGGCCACCCCCTGGAACCCCCTGGGGGGTTCCCCATACAAACATTTTTTCATGTAAAGTGCCAAAAATGGTGATTTTTTGAAATGTTTGTATGGGGAACCCCCCAGGGGGCTTCCAGGGGTGTGCCACTGGCATGGGTGGGTCGGCTCTCCAAAGTTAGTGGGGGTCGGTCATACATTTGAACTCGATTGGGGCACTCTAAATGGGTCAAAGTGGGATTTTTCAAAATTTGGAACATCAAAAGTCGGGGATTCAGAATTCGTTTTAGAGGTATGGTTCCTCGGGCAAAGTTTCTTATTTTGATCCCTAGAATACGATTTTCCTTGTCACGATTTTTTTGCCTCCCTACAAATCGACCAGCCCTAATGCATATGCAATTATATAAGTATAGACTGCAATTGCATTTAAAATTAACTAATATTGCAGTTATTTTAACTACAACTGCAACCAAAACTAACTGCAATTGTAGTTAAGTCAAATGCAATTGCAGTCCACATTTTTTTAACTGCAATGCAGTTAATTTTACAAACAAAATTCTCTGAGTCTACATAGTCCCAGGACCGTGCCTAAAAAATACCACTTCCACATATGGACTAACTGACCTCTCGTTTCCCATGACTTAAGTGTGCACCGATATCTAATTATACTGATGATATCCGAATGATAGTGATTTTCTATAATAAAAATTATTCATTAGTGAAACTCGCAGTTCGTTATGAATTCTGGATATGTTGTAAGGAACAAAAACTGATAGATACATACATATTTTTTAGGTGCACATTTAGGGGTTAAAAAGTGAGCTCAAAAATAAAACCGTTTTGAATTCTAAAATTTACGAAATTTTAGTTTTATTTTACACAGATTTAAATTACTCGAGAAACCAAAAATTTTGATTCTCCCTCGATTAAATTAAGTAGGCATTATTATACCTAAATATATTTAAATATCTGGTAGACAATTTCCGACAAAAATCCAAAATGGCAACAGTGGGTGGCCCAAAGTTAGATCCGGTGTTTTCGCCCGAAATAAGCACTATATGATTAATGAATAAAATTGTGCAAGTCGCAGGCAATAAATCGCTTAAATTCATGGCTGCTAACCGAAACGATACGGTTATCGGTAAGGGTAACACTATTTTAGATTATTTCAGTAACGGCATTTTTTGTACAAAAAACAAAAAAAAAAAATATATAAAATCAAATGTACCTTCTATAACTAAGATACTCGTAACCCCAAAACTTAGACAAATGGCCCAGTGGTTCCCAAATTATGACGTTTAAAATTTGGGAAAAATAACAAAAATGACTAAAAACTGTCCCAATATAAATGGCTCTGATTTTTTTAATATTTCCACTAGGTGAATAATTGATATTCATTGTACAAGTCAAATAGCAACTAAATGAAAAAAAATTCCCTGCATTTGTTACTTCAAGCGATTTTACTAGTAGGATTGCTCTTTTTTATGTCAATACAGAGATGCCAGAATTAAAAGTTACTAAACTCCTTTTTGGGATTTTTTTTCTACAATTTCTGTTATACTGTATTTAGACTGAACAAAAACTACCTAGTTTTTGCCCGTTGTTAGTTTTTACTTGTTAAAACGCATACATAAAAAACAAACAAAAACTAGTTTTGTACAAACTAGGTAGTTTTTGCTTAGTCTAAATTCAGTATTAAAAAATTTAAAAACGTCCCACCTATTTTTCTCTCCACCTATGTATTTTAATCGATTCTTCAATTGAAAACGAACTTTACATATTACTTTTTAAATAAACTTCAATGGGTTTTGAAAAATATATTGTGCTGAATATAATACTGCACCGTATTGGTCTTAAATTTAGAACTGTGTGAAAAACTTGGCATTTTAATCCATTAAAAAGCTCTCAAATTACTGCTGCAATGTTGTAATCATTCTTAAAATTAACCCTTTAGTGCATACTGTCTTAAAGGGACTTTTTTGGAGACTATGATTCAAGGAGGCTATGATTTCTTATACATATTTTTGTTGTCGGAATAATATTCAGTCTCTTATAACTGTTGAGTTTTCAAAAAGTGTTCGAAAAATGTTTAATTCTACTTATGTTATTCAGAAATATATTTAAAATAACTAACACACTAGATACAGTGAAAAATATAAATGGGTCATTCCATCAAATCGACCAATGGTTGGACTCGACCCCTTCGATTTGGATGAACGAAGTTTTGCCAAAGGAAAAAAATTTTTTTTGAAAAGTTATGCAATATTTAAATTTTCATTGTCATAATTTTTCTAATTTTTGCTTTGTTACGAGGTTATTTTTTGAATATCTCAAAAACTATAATATCTACAGGGTCCGCCATCTAACGTTTTTTTTAACTAGTGCTTATTTCGTGAATGGTAAAACTTAGCTCATGTCTGATTTGACAGATAATTAGTTTTATCCTTCCGCTGAACGAATATGGTTGTGTATACGCTTGAACAACGCTGAGAAATATTGCGACATTACTTTGAAAATCATGGTAATGTTGCCGGAGTGGCCGTTACAGTCAATGGCGATCGTTATCGGGCCATGTTGAACGAATTTTTGTTCACAAAAATTGAAGAGGAGGATATTGGCAACATTTGGTTTCAACAGGACGTCGCTACGTGCCACACAGCCGAAGCTACACTCGATGTTTTGCGCACGGGTTTTTGAAGATCGCATTATCAGCCGCAGAGCTGATGTCGTTTGGCCACCTCAGAGCTGCGATTTGACACCGTTGGACTATTATTTGTGGGGTGCCGTCAAAGATAAGTGTTACGCCGACAAGCCAGAGACAATTGACGCTTTAAAGGACAATATTCGTGAAGCCATTGGTGAAATACAGCTGCACACAATCGATAATGTGCTTAAAAATTGGGCCGATCGTGTAGGCTACTGCATGGCCAGCCGAGGCAGCCATATGAATGAAATTATTTTCCATTATTAACCGGAAGGATTGTACTTTCAAATAAAAAAAGAAATTTGAGAAAATATTCAGTAGTTTTTTTTTATAGCATCTTCAAAAAAAAAAAGTTATTTGGCGGACCCTGTACAAAAATAGTTCTTAGCTCGTTTTAAAGAGGATATTTAGCCGTATTAAAAAAAATATCTAAAAAACATATTGAAAAATAAAAAGATTTTAAATTTTTCAATTTTAAAACCTATTTTTTTGCTTAATTTTTTTTTTTAAATGAAACCTCTAACTGATCTCGAAAGATCCTGAAATTTTCAAGAGGGCGTTTTTTTAAAAAAAGATATGAATTTTTTAATTTTTTTATTCTCTTTTTTTAAGTTGAATCTTAATACAATAAAATTAAACAAATATCCAATTTTGAAATTTTGAGCAATAAACAACAAATTGAAGACTTTAGAAGCACAGAAAAATTTTTTAAATCGAAATTACGCTTTTATTTTTTGGTAATAGTTGAAAAACAAATAAGCTAAGAAATGGCACATTCTTCCATTTATGTATACATGTGTGTGTGTGTAGTGCCATTCTTAGCTTATTTGTTTTTCAACTATTACCAAAAAAATAAAAGCGTAATTTCGATTTAAAAATTTTTCTGTGCTTCTAAAGCCTTCAATTTGTTGTTTATTGGTTTTATTAAAAAAAAAAAAATTTAGCAAAAAAATAGGTTTTTGAGTTTTTGGATTTTTAAAATTGAAAAATTTTTATTTTTTTTATTTTTCAATATGTTTTTTTATATATTTTTTTTAATACGGCTAAATATCCTAAAAAGGTTCTGACCAAAATTCATCGAAATCGAAGGGGTCGAGTCCACCATTGGTCGATTTGAGATGGAATGACCCAAATTTAATGTCTGATTGTTTACTATCAACATGGATTTATATTGTAGTTTAAAAATGGTTATAATTGTACATTTAAATTTAACGGTTCATTGTCGTTCATAAATCTGTGTTATCATACACAGAGCTAAATAGAACCAGTAACAGTAATACAAATTACATATAATTGTTCTTTTTTAAATTACAATTACAAATAATATGTAATTTTAATTGAGTTTTTTTTCAATTACAATTACATGTAATTGTGTAATTGTATGTATAATTAATTACAAAATGTAATGATTAACCCCAGGTCTGATTGTAATTGTGAAAATGAAAACTACAATTACATTTTATTGGGAAAAGAAATAATGACAAAACGCGCAAATTAGGCATCAGCTCAACATGGCGTGTTCTTTTTATCCTGCCTATCCCAGCCAATTTCTTTTGCAAAATTTTAACAAAAAATATTTTCTAAATCTAAATGTAATTTAAAATATAATTGAAATTTGTAATTCAAATCACTTTCAATTATAATTACATGTAATTTGTAATTGAAAATGTTCAATTACAATTACATGTAAAGTAATTGGTTTTTTTTTAATTTCAATTAAATTTTTTTTGTAATTGTAATTGAAAATTTTCAGTTACAAATTACAAGTAATTGTAATTGAAATCCCCCAGGTCTGATTATTAGGAACAATTTCCTGAGTGGTGCTGCTCTTTTTTTTTTTAAAAAAAAAAGAGTCTTTGAGAAGACGCTATAGGGTTCGGGGCTTAAGGTTGTTGTTTCCGGCATAACTACAACTCAATACAATCAAAGTTTTCTTGCTTTAGTTTTGTTTATAACTACTTCTGCTACACCGATCACTCGCTTAACGGCGATTCGCCTTTACAGACATTTCTTTATATAATGGTTATGGTTAAATACTGGCTAATTTAGCAAGTTTTTTTTATGTTATTTATTGTTATTATTTAAAAGAATTTGGTATATAAGTTTGAATTTTAGTTATATTTAAGTAATTAAAAATGATGTTGCAGAAAAAATATGTAAATTAGCAGATTTTTTTTTTTTGCTAAATACCCGACTAAAAAAGATGTTATATTATATCACCATATATAAACCCATATATATGTTCATATCTAATTTGATCCGAATATTGGAATATATAATTATATCAAACAAGATAAGCATGTTATCTAACCTGATACAATTTGATCCGAAAAATGGGTCTATCTAATTGCATTAAATTATATATAAATACATATAATTTTATAAAAATTTTCAAATAAAATTTTAGTAAATATTGTTGAGATCTCTTATTTTTAGGGATGTGCGATTAATCAAACTTCCTGATTAATCAAAATTATGATTAATCAATTAATCGATTATTCAACAATTTTGATTAATCAAAAACATGATTAATTGATTAATCAGTTATTTCGATTATTCAGAATAATGATTAATTGATTATTCATGATTTTGATTAATCAAATTTATTAATAATTGAATAATATCTGGTTTTGCTCCGTTGAAGACGCCTTTTAACTCCAGTTCAATACAGATACATGAAACTTAAGAATGGACATTGGTCAAGTGTGACCAGTGAGCGAATAGTCTCTCTGATTTTCTTTATTTGGAGATATATATAGCATCGCCACAAAACAAAGACAGAATTGCTGTAATTGTTTTATTTTTAAGCATTTTTTCAATATTAATTAAAATTATTCAAGTTCTCATTAATCAAAATTGAAATTAATCGATTAGTCATAATTCTGATTAATCATATTTTCAATTAATCAATTAACAGATTAATCAAAGTTCTGATTAATCATACCGTTTGATTAATCGATTAATCGCACATCCCTACTTATTTTCATTCATATTAAATACTAATGGCCGACAGAACAGTTTGGCTAACAAAGTGGGTATTGGTCGATCTTTGGTATTGATGGAAATGAGTATTGAATGAGTTGTCGTTACACACCAGCATACGAAAAATCAAAAAATATATCGTTACCTATGTGCTTAACAGTACTGACAAAAATAATGAATCTAAAAATAGATTTAAAAAAAAATAAATTATATAAAAAAAAATATTTTTTTATTGTATTTTTTTTTTAATAAAATTTGCTTGTACGGGAATCGAACCTGGGTATACAGATTGCCAGTCAACAGCTCTACCATCTGAGCTATATCGACATGTAATATTTAATTGATAAGAACATAATTGACCTGCTGCACACAAGTAAGCTTACTCGCCAATATACAAAAAATATGTGGTTACATATATCCTTACCAGTGTTTAAAAAATATTGAGTCTAAAAATAGATATCAAAAAATTTTCAAAAAAATCTAAAAAATTATTTTCTATTTGAAATAATGATAAAAATAAGTCATTATCAGTAACTCATTATTATATGTTTTAAAACAATGCAGAAGGTAAGTGGGTGTCATTACTGGTACTCCAAAAAATAATGATATGTCATTACCGTTTCTAAACTTTATAAAATTTTGTATAATTAGATATCATGTCATGTTATATATTTTGATATAAGATTATTTATAGAAGCTTATACGCCATTATATATAATTATATATAAACTATATCGCAGATCTCTTAATATATGGCTGGAGACCAAATC
The DNA here is from genome assembly GCA_949987735.1 of Leucophora obtusa. Taxonomy (NCBI): domain Eukaryota; kingdom Metazoa; phylum Arthropoda; class Insecta; order Diptera; family Anthomyiidae; genus Leucophora; species Leucophora obtusa. The sequence goes on along the minus strand of OX465295.1, from coordinate 107,346,470 downwards.
GCATATGATTATATATAACGTCATATCAAACATATTTATAAAACCAAAGTGTTAATATAAATTTATATGGTTATATAAAGCCACGCATATAAACATTTATAATAATATCAAATCATATAAGATTATATGAAAACTTTTTTAGTCGGGTACTAGTAAAATAAGAACAGCAAAAATAAAACTGTTAAATTTACAGAATTTTAGTTATATTTAAGTTAATTTAAAATGAAAAATTGTATTGCTGTTTTCAAAAAGCTCGATTTTTATTTGCATAAAAAAAACAATAGAAAAAAAACTTCGGAAATTTTCAATTTATTCGTGATTTTTAGGCTACTTATTATTTATTGCAGAATAGCAAAATTTTTTGTTGATCTTAGCACGTTAACTGTTATTTTTTATTAACAAAAATTTAACTCAAATATTGTATAATTAAAATTCTGTACACTGAGAGAATTATCTGCATGATAGTAATGAATTTTTGCATAAAACCAATGAAGTTTCACTGGAACTCGTCCAGAAGTAAATAAAATTTAATATATTCTTACTAAATACATAAAATTGAATATTATCCAAAGAAATACTTACTGCCTGTTTTTATAAAAAGAGTCGGAAAAATTCGTTAAAACGTTTGTGTGAAAAACACAAACTTAAAAAGATTTATCTTAAAAGTCTTAACAAATTTGTGCAAAAATTTTGAAGGAAAAACGTTTTTAAATTAGTGTTTTTCACACAAATTTGTTAACGAATTCGTTTGATTCTTTTTATAAAAACACCCAGTTACTTCTTCACTCGAACTTTAAAGTCCTCAAAACTTGGATTAAATTCTGAAAGTAAACAATTTTTTATTATAAGAAAGACACAATCACAATTAAGTTGAAATGTCACTTTTTCAAAATAATTGTCTTGTACCTACAATAAATTTTCGGGAGAATAAATTCTATACAATTGTAACACGAAAATCACTATCGCGAAAAGTTTTTTTTTCAAACTTTGTATGGAATTTGACAAGTAAATACGAGTAGTTTTCAAAAACTACTAGTTTTTGGTTAATTATAAATCTAGAAGCTGTAAGTTCTAGAGCTTGTAAACTTTTTTGAACATTAAGTTTGCATAAGTCGAGTTTACACGATTCAGAAGGTACATACGAGATTAAATAAAAACCCGCAGTAGGTACTTTTTGAACCCATATAAAATTTATTTTTTCTAAATCCTTTGCATGTAGCAATTTCAGTATTTTGAAAATAGAAAATTTTTTTGATTAAATTATTGAGATTGGTTGCCTTTCGTTATTTCAAGATTTATAAATATTTAGACAACATTTCTTCAATAATTCAAATATTTTGGAGAAATTTAAAAACATTTAACAGACCCAATTTCATCGACTTAAATTTACAATAATACGCATATAATATATTCGGAAATTCTTCTGATTTTGGCTCTAAAACTAATTACACTGTGAGACAAATGGTAGGGGTCAGTGATCGGGAAGGGTTCAAACTACCGGGGAAAGTTATATCGGTAAAAAAGAAGTTATACGTGTCCCGGCGTTTCGCTGGGTCACCCCTAGGAATCGAGATATATCGATTTGACCTTTGGTGGTTTTTTTTTGACATAACTCGAGAACCACTAGTCCGATTTTGTTCAAACAATTTTAAAAAAATTAAAAATTACAATTCCTTTAATCTGTTTATATAACGTTATTCTATATACTCAACAGTTTTGTCGGTAAAAATAAATGTATGAAGAAAAAAATATTTTTTGCCTAAAATATTAAAAAAAAGTAATAAACAAAAGGTTATTGATTTTTATGGTAGCGGTAACAAACATTTATTTTTACCGGCAAAACTGTTGAGTATATAGAAAAACGTTATATGAACAGATTAAAGGAATTGTAACTTTTAATTTTTTTTAAAATTGTATGAGCAAAATCGGACTAGTGGTTCTCGAGTTATGTCATATCTCGGTTCCTAGGGGTGACCCAGCGAAACGCCGGGACACGTATAACTTGTTTTTGACCGATATAACATTTCCCGTTGGTTTCATCCCATCCCGATTTTGACTGTCGCATAGTGTTATTTTATAATTTACAATTTTTAGTTACAAATTAGTAATTATTAGGGCAAGGAATTTCAAGCACTTAAAAATGTAAAATATGCATTTAAAAATGAAAAATATGCATTAAAAATATAAGAAATATGCACTAAAAACTCTTATTTTTGCAAAAATAATGCACTTTAAAACTTAAAAATATATTTAAGTTAGTTATTTTGCAAACAGACACAGAGCTCGAAGATTTTCCACAGGTCAATAAAGTTTTAAGAATGTTTATTTTGATTGAATCAAAATATGAAAACGTATCAATTTTTTATATTTTTTTACAAAATAAAAAATGCTACTTAAAACAATAAGCACGAATATGTATTAAAAAGCACAAAATATGCATTAAAAAGGCACCAAAGATGCATTTAAAGTCAAAATATGCAAAAACATGCATTTATGACAAAATATGCAAAAATATGCAACTACAAATCGATGCCATTTTGTTCTAAATTTGATGATTCGGATAAATGTTTAGTCTATATTAGTTTTGGACTATCGAGAAAAAACATACATTTGCATGGAATTCCTTGCCCTAGTAATTATCAAAAATGAAAAAAAAATCCCCAAAAATACTTAAAAATAGTAGGAAAAACCCCCAATTTTTGTTAATACCCAAATGATTCTCCTCAAAAATCTGTCCCCAAACCGAAGTCGAAATCCTTAATTTGGGCCCAAATCTCCTTACCTGACAAAACTGTTAAAACCTAATTTGAGAAAATAAAATCCTCCCTTGAAAAAAATTACCAAAATTTCCTACATGTTAGCGACATCTATCTACAGTTTAAAAAGTTATCTACGTCACATTATACATCTATGTAAAGATTAGCAAAAAGTACACGCTGTGAATAAATCTGTGTTTCCACAAAGTTTTGTCTGCAAATACCCAAGCATTAAAATTCGAACACAAAGGATTTATGTTATGTTTTATTTATTAGAAATCAAAAAGGTCGTTAAGCGAGGAATCGATGTATATGAAACAGTTAATATTAATTTCTTAAGTTTTTTTTTTATTATTAAAATGTATTTGTTTATTTTGATTATAAAATGACATTGTCCGAATTGAAGGCGACATTGGAATCCGAAACGTTGGAGACTCTCAAAAAAAAAAAAAAAATAATAAAAAATGTAAAACAAATTAGCAGTGTTTTTCTAAAGTAGTAATTTCATTTTAAGCTGCAGATTTAAACTGCAATTGTTGCTGTTACAGTTAACTGCTGCTGTTTTTGCTTTTATGGATGATAATAATGGTATTGCATACGATTGTTTATCGTAGTTGTATTAGTAGTGAATTTTTTAAAACAAATAGGGGCTCCATGAAGATTTTGAATGCTTTCAAGCATTCAGTTGCATCGAAAACAACCAACATCACATAACACGTTTAAGTCTAAGAAGAAAAAGAAGTAGACGAATTTTGGAAGATTTAAAAATTTTTAAGGAATTATTATGTCATGTTTTACACGATCTGCTGTTATACATTTTAAAAGTGTATAAAATAAACATTCAAGTCTGGCATCATCCTCTTTAAAAAGCCTAAATACATAATTCCTTTGTCGCGAGTTTTTATAGTTTTTTTTGTGAATTTCAAATATTGAAAATATTTCAAAAGTATGAATACTCCAAGTGTTATATGATCTTTTGTTTAAAAATAACAAAAAGAAAAAAGGAAATAATAATAAAAAAATTGATATTCTTTATAAAACAACAACTTTGAAATATAAAAAAGTCTTTATGATCGCTTTTAATTAATTTTAGTTTTGCTTGAATCAGTTTTTAACCATAATAATGAAGTGATTTGAAAAAATATAATTTCCAAAAATAAAAAGACCAGTGGTTCATATAAACACATTAAACCAAACACTGCTTCTGTTCTGGATTATTGTGGGTTGTTTGACCGTTTGTCTGAGTAGCTATGCTGTATTGGATTATTAACAACCCTGTCACCATCATCGTCATCGTCGTCAACATATTGGTCTCTCAACGAAATGGATCCGAAAAGTAATGTTATTGTTTTTTATGTTCAATATTTGTTTACTTTATGTCTTTTTTCTTATTTGAATTTGTTATTTTGCTGCTGTTTGTAGTGTATTTTTTATTATTCACTGTTTTCTTTATGCCTCGTATTATTTTTTTTATTATTTTTATTGTGCAAAGCAAAGTGCATTTTCCAATCACGAGCCCTTTTTGTTGAAAAGGATCGTATTTACGAGAATATTGTATTTCTTTTCTTTGTAACTGTTTACATGTGTTTGTTGGTTGTTGCCACTTGTTTTTTTACTTCGATTTTATTTGCTAAATAAACTATCAAGTGTCAACGATGAGATATTTTGTTCAGCGTAATTTGTTTACAATCTATTAGGGATTTCTTTCATAAACATATTTTTTTCTAAAAAGGATCAATTATAAACGTACACATACACTCATAGAAATAAATCTGTTCAAATAGCAGAAAAACACTACAAAAAATTAGTCAAAAGGGATCCTACAAAAAAAAATCAATTTTCAGGTTAGCATAATTCAAGAGAGACAAAAAATTATATCTAAATACATATAGATCTCAGAAATGAAACTAGAGTATAACATTTTAAGTTTTTGAAAAAATATTTTATTTTTTACGATTTTCATTATATATCCCATTTTAACCCTCAATGGTTTGGGCGAATTACAATTACTTCAATATTTTCCAACCGATTTTGGATTTTTATGTCTTTTAAGAAAAATAATTCAGTCTAGATTACGATTCTATTAACATTTTCCAGAAATACAGTTATTTAAGAGCCAGTATTTTCAAAATAAGCCAAAAAGCTATTTTCCCCCCTTGTAAATCGCATTCAAAACTTTGAAGGGCTAGGGATAGCTTAAAACTTCTTCGATTAAGCTGAAATTTTTTCTGGAATAGTTTTTCTATTAATCTCACAAAATAAGCCTCGCGGAGCGGAATTCGGAACACCGTTACAAATAAGGGCTAGTCTACTAAGCATGAAAAAAATTATCGAATATTAAATTTTGACCTGAGATGTCTATTTTGAGTGCATTAGTTTGACTCGATGGAATAAATTATATAAACATTTTATATGTCGTTGAACAGATAAATAAGTCTTATTTGTTAATATATAAAAAAAATATTAAAAAATATTTCAAATATTTAACACCCCAATAAAAAACCAAAAAAAAATTACAGTCTCTTTTATTTCAAAATATTACATAGAAATTTAACTTTCTATGTAAAAATAACTACATATTAATAGTAACGAAACGATTTTTTTAGTGAATGACAATTGTTTACCATTTAATAAAAAAAATCAAACTTTTACAAAACTAGGTAATTTTCATATATTTTTTTACAAATAAAAAAAATGCTTTTGAAAATATGACCTTTTCCACAAAATTTGCCCCCATATCGATGTTCTTGAGCGGGCGGCGGGAAATTTAGGGGCAAATTCTTTGGAACATGTTTGCTTATGGTTCAAAATTAAAAAATTGATCTAAGTGGCGTGACTTTTTTTTTGCCACATTCAGAAACATTAAATTTTGTTCATAAATTAATCATTTTCGACCAATGCTGGGCGTAGGGTGTATGCTCAAAAATGTTCTGAATTAGACTGTTAAGCCTTTCTGAAGCTCATTCTTTTAGAAAATACCCAAAAATGTTAAAAAGCTTTCAAAAACTTTTGCAAAAAAAATGCCATTTTCAGGACTCGCTTAAAAGTTTTGACTTTAAAAAACTATCACTACTAAACGGCGCGAGATAATTGAAAATAGTTTTCATTCTGAAATTTAGAAAGGTCATGACAAAGACACAACAAAATTTCAAACATATTGTTCTTATAATAAAAACTTATTGGGAAAAAACCAAAAAAAAGTCAAGGTAAAAAATGAAAATTTTGAAATATAAAGTTAAATATTTTTTAAACTATAAGAGATACTATTATACTAGAAGCATGTCTTTTATTTATCTTATAACATAGATTACAAAAAGTCTAAAATCAGCAAAATCGGTTCGTATTTGTAAAAGTTGTACGACAATAAAGCTTTTGTATACCCGAAATGGTCAACTTTGACACCCTGTAGCACATCCTGTGATAAAACAGGGTTTCTACGATACTAATTTTCTAAAAGCCTAGATCTTTCTGTTCAGTTCTTGTGAACACTTTTTTTTCGATTGGACCAGTAGTTTAGAAGATCCATAATTATTACCATTTTTTTTTTGGTTTGCTGCTATTGTTGTATAAAAAAAATTTAAACGGGTTATGTTTATAATTGTTCCGTTATTATCGAAGGTACGTCAGCAAAAGTTTTTAGGAAGTAATGCGAATAAGTTGCGCTAGATGCGAAAATGTATAAACGTTGAGTTTTCAACGTTGATAATTATCCGTGTTGAAAGTTAACGTGCATACGAAAAGTAATGTGTTAGTTTTCGTCTTAAACACGTTTTTACGCACTTTAAGTTTTTTTATGAGTTAACGGATATAGCTAAGTCGAAAACACAGCTAAAATTATTTTAATTTTTGCACTAAAATATACAAAAATATTTTTTTGGACTTTCAATATTTTCATATATTTAGTTAGAATACTGTTCTATCTCAAGTCCAAATTATTTGTTGTTTCAAAAAGGTAGATCGTGGGTATCACCCCAACTCATCAGTTGTCCGCACTAAGAAAATGATGACTGGATCATAGAGCCCAGAGACATTACATAAGGTACAAAAATACAACGGGACGAGAATTTTGTACTTTTGTATATGAACTCTCTGATGTGGTAAAATCAGTCATACTCGTAAATTAACACTTTTTGAAAGCAACATAACAAATAAAATCTAATAGACAACATCATATTAGAATTTAGACTTGAGGTAGAACAATATTCAAACTAAATATATTATTGATACAAAATTTAATATTTTTGCTCTAAAATTTATCCACTGTAATAAAAATATTTACACCAGGTTTGCCAGATAAAAATTTAAAAAATGGTTCAAAATTGCGATTTTTCGAAAGTTCTTAAAATTCACACTTTAAAAGTGTTATGTTACGAAAATAATACAAAATTTAAAATTAGGAAAAATCTTAAGCCTATTGGAAGCCGCAGCGTTTAAAGATTAAATTTTTAGCCAAAAATTTACCCGCTACACTGAGAATTATCTGCATGATATTAATTAATTTTTGCATAAAACCAATGAAGTTTCACTGGAACTCGTCCATTGAAACTTTTCATTTAATTGATGAAATTTTTCTTAAAATGTTGTTACAAATTACATTGTATTTATTAACAGTTTCACACACTTAATGAAAAAATTTCATTAAAACTAGATTCTTAAAATATATGAAGGTTTTTCATTAAATTCACTTACTTTTTGAAGAAAACTTAATTAGTTTACAGAAAATTTTCAGTAAAATAATTAAGCCTGCTGTGTAGCAGGCGCCACGAAGCTACAATAACAAAAAACTATTTGCCAGAGATACACTCACAGAATATTTACTGTAGAGGTTCAAAAGCATCAGTTCTACATAAGTATATATTTCGGACATGCTTATTACAATGGCGTACTTTGTTTTTCGTTCTAAGGTACAGATTTTCCGCGAAATGGCTTTAAAGTTTAGCGGTTTTCCATTTAGATTTTTATGTACAAAATTATTAAAATCCAATCAATATCAATTTTTTTGCCGTGAAATGTAGGCACAGGACCTGTAGTCATATTTAGGGTTAACATTTGGTGCCCAAAAGTTAGTATTGAAACTACTGTTTGCGTTTTAAATGGATTTTTACAGTTTATTATGGTTGTAACCAATTGATTTAAAATCGACCTTGATAAGTGTTAAGCCTTAGTAAAGAAGCAATTAAAAGGAAAATATTTCAACAAAAAAAAATGTATTCATGAATAACAATCTATATGTTAAACTCGCGATTTATTAATAATTTTATATGGCAGCATAGCTTTCCAAGTTGTCCCCAAAGTCCAACTTTTAGTATAATATTTGTAAAAACTAAACAAAATTTCTTTTCTAGGGGAAAAAGGAAATTTTTGAAACAGAAGTAAGGAATTTTGAAAATAACTTCTGGCATCACTGATTTCAGTATACACAGAAAATTAAAAATGAGTTTCAAGTAGAGATGAGCGATCCGGTGATTTTTTAATAACGCTGCTACCAGTGATCGTGATTTTCAAATCACCATTCTTTTAAACAGTGACCGTGATCACGGGTTTGTATAGAGATGGGCGATTCGGCGATTTTTCAGGAAAATTGTTCTCAGTCAGAGCTTTGAAGAATTAATTCCTTAATTCAATTTTTCAATTCTGAATTAAAAATTCGATGAATTAATTCACTAAGTACCATATATTGAATGGAATTAATTCATATTTGCTTTCGTTCGATTTATTTTGTTCCGAATTAATTCAATTGCCATAGTTCTTTTTATTAAATCAAATGAATTAATTCACTGGTGAACACGTTCAATTTTATAAATCGAACGGAAAAAAAGTGAATTAATTCCTTACTGAATTAATTCACTACTGAATTCGTTCAATTTCATTTTCGGTCAGTGAATTAAAAAAAAAAAATAAAATTACGTTCAGTGAATTAAGAAAAAATAGAATTACGTTCAGTGAATTAAAAAAAAAAATAATAAGTTCACTGAATTGAAAAAAAAAATAAAATAAGTTCACTGAATTGAAAAAAAATAAAATAAGTTCACTGAATTCAAAGCCTGTTTTCTGCCGTTCAGTATAAGAAAACAATAATGTTTTCTTATACATTATACATTTTTTCAATTATACATTTTTTTTCAATTCAGTGAACTTATTTTATTTATTTTTTTCAATTCAGTGAACTTATTATTTTGTTTTTAATTCACTGAACGTAATTTTATTTTTTTTAATTCACTGAACGAAAATGAAATTGAACGAATTCAGTAGTGAATTAATTCAGTAAGGAATTAATTCACTTTTTTTTCCGTTCGATTTATAAAATTGAACGCGTTCACCGGTGAATTAATTCATTTGATTTAATAAAAAGAACTATTGCAATTGAATTATTTCTTTGAATTTGTTGTTTGATGAACGCGTTCATTTGAACGAATTCAGTGAATTACTTAAGAAAAGGAATTCATTCAATTCTAGAGAAAATTGAATTCGATTGGTAGTGAATTCATTCAAAAAGGAATTAATTCTTCAAAGCTCTGTTCTCAGTGAATGTGATTTGCAAATCGTTGTTCTTTTAAACTGTGATCGTGATCACGGTTTTTCTATGGAAAAGACTTCGATTTTCTGATAAATAAACAAAATAATATTTATGGCGAGTTTTTAAGATGTCAGTTAAACTTGGTTTAGTTAAACCGAAAACGAATTTTGTCAGCCATTTCAAAGTTTATTAACAAAAATTTTCCGGAAAATCTTTTTCTCGAGTATAATTTATTTCTTTATTGAAATAAAACAAAATAAATCACATTTTAAAAGCAATATTCCAGTTACAAACTACGTTACACTAAGTTTAAAGATAATCCACTTCCTGAAAACTCGGCATTAAAAGAAAAATAGTTGCGACCGGTAACAAAGACATGATAGAAGGAGACATTTTATTCAGAAGAGTGTGAAAGCAAGTCACTGTTATTGAAAAAAAAACATGTTTTACTGTGCACAATGAAGTTTGCAAGAAAGGATAGTACAAAAATATTAAAAGAACGACATTCCGAGTAACTGCGACTTGAAATATTTGATCACTGCCGTTACCAGTGATTTATCAATAACAGTGATTAAATCACCGGTATGAAAATATCGCTCATCTCTAGTTTCAAGTACACTAATAGAAAAAAGTATGTATTGAATATTTAGGTAAAGCTACTAAAAATTAGTTAAAAATTATGTTGCAGAAAAATCTACTAAAATTAGCATATTACTTTTGCTATATATTAGTAAGATATTAACAGCAAAAATAAAACTGTACATTTAACATTTTAAGTAAAATACAGAATTTTAATTAGTTATATTTGAGTTAAATTTTTGTTAACAGAAAATAACAAATTAACATGCTAAAATCAGCAAAAAAATTCGCTAAATAATTCGTACACTCAAAAAATAAAGTTAGTAGAAAAGTTAGTAAAACGTGTTGTATATCAAGTGTACTAGTTTTCAACAATTTTTTTGCTGAAATTCCGTTTTCAGCAAAAGTTTTAGTTATATTTTTTTAGCACTAAACTAATTTTGAACTAATGTTTTACTTATTTATTTTGCTATAAAAATTGTGCTTATAACCGCATTTATAGCGTGGACGACAACCAGATAGGCAAGATGTAGATGTCATAGCTTGTCTGGATGTAGTACAGACAACGGAAATGATAAAAAAGAAAAACAGCTCTTCAAAATTTCTATATTTAAATTTTCAGCAAATCAATTAACTAAAATAAAATCTTGCTACAAGTTTTTTGAGTTTTTTTCAGTCTACTAATATTCAGCAAAAAGTTTAGTGATTTTAGCAAGGATTTTTTTTCATTTGCAATCGACTAAGTGTTAGCAAAACTTTTGCTGAAGATTACTATTTTTACTGATTTTCAGCAAACCTTTTGCTGAAATTACCAACTTTTTTGCAAGCACGCTCATGACTAAAAATTTGCTGACACAGCAAAATTTTTTGCTGACTTTACTGACTTTTTTTCAGTGTCACCTAAAAAATCACAAAAAAATTTTTAATTTTCCAAATTTTTTTTTCGATTTTTTTTAAATGCAAAAAAAATGAGCCTTTTGAAAACATCAGTTTACAATGTCTCTTAGCAAATATTTCTGCTGATTTTAGCATTTGCATTCAACTAAATTTAGCTTCAAATAACAAAAATTTTGTAGATATAACATTTTGGTTTTGCCTTTTTAGTCTACTAATATTTAGCAAAATTTTAAATAAATATAACCAAAATTCTGTAAATTTGACGGTTTATTTTTTTAGTTTTTATTTTATTAATATTTAGCAAAAAAATTTGCTAATTTCAGCAGGTTTTTCTGCAACTTCATTCTTAACTAATTTTTAGTTGGTTTTTCTGCTATTTTTACAGATTTATTTCTATGAGTGTGCAAATTGATAATATCAATTAATATTTCAATTGTTTTTAATTACTAAAAACTATGTACGATTGATTGAAACACTTAAGTGGTTATGCATAATAATTTGAAGGCCTTATAACATGTTTATAAAATGAATTTTGTATGGAAAATTTGTTTTATAAGACACTTATAAATTTTAAAAGTGATTATACATATGACCCTAAAACTACACGCAGAAAAAAGAGATGGCTGGATATATTTACAGGCAATTATATATATGTTTATAAACTACTATACTTATGTTTGAGGTGTGTTTCCAATTATTTTATTTTTATCGTTATAATACGTATGTCTCCAGGCAAACACTGTAATGTTTGAATGTTAGTCATATTTTCCCACTTAAACAAAAATATATTTGCATTTTTATTTTATCATTATTATGTTTGTGAAGTGCAAATATAATAATGATAAATATATATATGTTTGCCTGCAAACATTTATATATTTGCGAGTAGATGTATTTCATATGATTTAAATATACATATGTTTACAGGCAAAAATATTATATTTGCTGGCAAACATATTATATTAAAAACACGGCAAATATATTTTGACAGTTCTTCCAAATATATATATATCACCAGCAAATATGTTTCCTGCAGGGCGATTTTTTTCAGCGTGTACACAAGTATTTAACTGATTTAATTAAATATTAGTTTTAAAATAAATTTTATATTAAACAAATCTTTAATTAAATACATATTTTAGGATAATAATTTTTTGTTTGTACTTAGCAAGTGCAAAACCCTAATAAAATTATAGCATATTTTGAGGAAAATCGTAAACATGTAATACAAAAATTCATTATACTAAATTTTATTTTCCACACATTTAATGTATATTGTTCACTAAAACAATAAACCGAATTTAATGAAAGCGATTCATGCACTAATAAAAAAAGTCCGTAAAAAATTTAGTTAAAACTACTAAAAATTAGTTAAAAATGATCCTGCGGAAAAAACTGCTAAATTAAATATACAGAATTTTAGTTATATTTGAGCTAAATTTTTATTAATGGAAAAGAGAAAATTAACCGGCTAAAAACCAGGCACCAGAAAACGTTTTTTTTTTGTTTTTATCAAAAATAAATATCACTAAAGTTCAAAATGTTTTTATTTCTCAATCGAAAACAAAAAATTTCAAATGTACTTTAAAACAAAAATATCCCTCAAGTTGAAATTCGAAAAATATCTTTAGGTATAAATATCAAAGATAAAAAAATTGATAAAAAAATAAAACTTTTTAAAACGTTTTAAAAAACGTTTTTTTTTGTTTTTCATCTTTGTACTAAGTACAAAAATATGAATAGAATTTTAAAATTTTTGTTTTATTTTTATGGTGGAGATACTATTATGGTTTTTGTTTTCAAATCTGTAGAAAATCATATAATACCCTGGAGTGAACTGTTGAGCGGTATATACATACAAACATATATTGCAAATATTTTTTTTTTTGCTAAAATGTTTGCCAATTGACCAGCATTTTGCACTAACATTATTCATTTTCGGAATGAAATCGCTGTATAAGTTTTCTAATTAAATTTTTGCACCATGAAACCTTTTTCGCCTTCCGCCATTAATTCACAATTTTTTAAGTGCAGATTTTTAAAATTTATAACCTAGGGACCATAATACCCATATCTCATACCAAAGTTTGGTAATTAGTTCGCAAAAAAAAAATTGCCAAAAAAAAATTTGCAAAAAAAAAATTTTTTCCATTAATGTATTCTTTTGCAGAATATAAATTGCTGATTAGGTTTCTTAACTATTTTTTTGTATCATAAAGGCTTTTTTCGCATTCCGCCAATATTTTGCAATTTTTTAAGTGCGGTTTTTTTAAATTTTTAACCTTAGGACAATAATTCCCATATCTTATGCCGAAGTTTGGTGGTTTGCATGCAAAAAGTTTCGCGAAAAAAAAATTTAGCAAAAAGGAACATTTTTCCATCAACATATTCTTTTGAAAAATGTAAATCGCTGACTGAGTTTTTTAATTTATTTTTTGTACCATAAAGCTTTTTTTCGCGTTCCGCCATTATTTTGCAAATTTTTAAGAGCGGTTTTTTTTAACTCACAACCTAGGGACTATAATACCTATATCCTATACCAAAATAATCTGGTTAGATTGCAAAAACAAAAAAAATTGGGAAAAAAAATTTTCGAAAAAGGAATAGTTTTGTATCAATATACATATGTATATGTATGTAACATATGTATAGCAGAATGTTAATCGCTGATTAAGTTTAAAAAATTTTGAATGCGGTTTTTTAAAATTCATAAATTTGGGACTATGATACCCATATCTTATGCCAAAGTTTGGTAGTTCGTACGCAAAAAATTTCGCGAAAAATAAATTTTGCAAAAAGGAAAATTTCTGCATCAACATATTCGTTTGCAGAATGTAAATCGCTGACTGAGTTTTTAAATTTATTTTTTGTACCAAAAAGCTTTTTTTCGCGTTCCGCGATTTTTTTTGCAATTTTTTAAGTGCGGATTTTTAAAATTCATAATCTTGGGACTATAATACCAATATTCTCATATCAAAGTTTGGTGGTTAGTTTGCAAAAAAAATTCGCAAAAAAAATTTTACAAAAAGAAAATTTTTTGCATCAGTGTATTTGTTTCCAGAATGTAAATTTCTGATAACAATTTTTAATTCATTTTTTGTACTATAAAGTTTTTTTTCGCGTTCCGCCATTGGTTTGCAATTTTTTAAGTGGGGTTCTTTAAAATCCATAATCTAGGGACTATAATACATATATCCTATACCAAAATTAGCTAGTTAGATTGCAAAAACAAAAAATCACGACAAAAAATTTTGCCAAAAGGAATAGTTTTGCATCAACATATTTGCTTGCAGAATGTTAATCGCTGATTATCATGCTTTGTAGAAGTCTTTTCGGCGGAAATTTTTATTACTTTTTAATAACGCAAAGGTTTATATCATTGGATGCAGAAATATGTCTATATGAATGTTGTTTTAAGAATTTTTACAAAATTTATATGTAATTGTAATCAGAAAAAACTAAAAAAAAACGTTTTAAAACGTTTTATTTTGTTTTTTCCTCAATACAAAAAAAACGTTTTTTTTTTGTTTTTTCCTCAGTACAAAAATAAAAATAATTCTCAACTTTCCTGAAAATATCAGTACGGATATTTTTAAAATTTTGTTTTCGAATAGAAAACAAAAAATAAAAAAATTGATGAAAACAAAATATCCATCAAGAACAATAAATTCATTTGTACACAAGTGATTTTTTTTTAATTAAGGAAAAAACAAAATAAAACGTTTTAAAAGTATTAATATCGGGTGCCTGCTAAAAACACTAAAAAATTTTAAATTTTCGAAGTTTTTTTAAATGCAAATAAAAATGAAGCCTTTTGAAAACACCAGTTTACAATTTTTTAGCAAATATTACTGGTGAATAGACTGCTATTTGCATTCAACTAAATTTGGCTTAAAAATAGCAAAAATTTTGTAGATATAACAGTTTATTTTTACTATTTTTAGTCTACTAATATGTAGCAAAATTTTATGCAGATTTTACAGTACAATTTGCTATTTCCAATTAACTAAAAGTTAACTTAAATATAACTAAAATTCTGTAATTTTAACAGTTTTAATTTTGCTGTTCTTATTTTACTAGTATTTAGTAAGAAAAAATCTGCTAATTTTAGCAGCATCTTTAACAAATTTTTAGTAACCCGTGTAAAAAAGTTTAGATCTGATCAGATCTTTTTGGATATAAATAGAAATGATTGAATCTAATAAGATCCTGTACCAGATCTCATCAAATATGATCAGCTATGGCATATGTGATAATACCTTATGGCAAGATCTGATCAGATCTAGTGATCTGGACAATTGCGCCAGATATGCCTAGATCTGGTAAGATCTATTGAGATATGGTCAGATATGATCTTTTTTACACGGGAACTTTTTCTGCTATTTTTACAGATTTATTTCTATGAGTGTGAATTTTACGATCGAATTGACATCGACGTGCAGACTTCGTTAAATCGACTCAGAAAGTGATTCTGAGTCGATCGGTTGGTCCCCACTGTAGAAACGGTAATGACAAGTCATTATTTTTTGGATTACTAGTAATGATACCAACTCACTTTCGGCATTATTTTAGAACATATAATAATGAAACAAAAATGCGTTACCGATAATGATTTATTTTTATCATTATTTTAAATATAATGTTCTAAATTTTTTTGTACATTTTTTGAAAAATCTATATTTATTAGGGTTCGTCAAAAAAAAAAAAGAATTTCTTTGATTTTCGGATATCATCACTTTTTTTAAAGTTTTTGCATAGAAAAAAAGAATGGGGTTTTTTTTCTTTTTTATTTCAATTCCTTCCATTGGCGCAAGTCGGCCAAAAATGCTGTTTTGGAGACCTATTTTCTGCATAATATAAAAAACATTTTTTTTTGCGTTTTCTGAATACAGCAGATAGTCATTAGAGTGAGTGGTCCAAAAATCCACTTTTTTCAAAAATTTCAAAAAAGTTACTTTTTTATTACACACAATGAAAATATATTCCCTGCTGAGAATATTGGTACAAAAATTTTTGAAATACCGCGACCCGTTAAAAAGTTATTTAGTAATCAAATATGTTTAGTAAAAAAAACATTACAAAACTTACAAATTATTTTGTCATTACTAAAAAATAAATTTATAATGCGGCAGCGAGTATTGGAAGCTGCATTTTAATTAGATCAAATACTTTTTTATTGAATTAAAAAAAAATCCAAATTTGATTAGCTAATAACTTTTTAACGGTTCGCGGTATATCCAAAAATTTTGTACCCATGTATTCCGCTGAAAATACATTTTCATTGTGTGTAATAAAAAATTTACTTTTTAGAAGTTTTTGAAAAAATCGGATTTTCGAACCACTCTAATGGCTATCTAGTGTATTTTGAAAATGCAAAAAAAAAGTTTTGTGTATTAAATTTTGTTGTAGAATCGAATGGTAAAATCAGATTTCCTATAACTGCAGCTGTTTTTGCTCTGAAGGAAAAGGGTCTTAAAATTAGCGTTTTTGGCCGACTTGCGCCACTGGAAGGAGTTGAAATAAAAAAGAAAAAAAAACGCCATTCTTTTTTTCTATGCAAAAACTTTAAAAAAAAGTGATGATATCCGAAAATCAAATTTTTGTGACGAACTCTAATATTTACACTCAATATTTTTTCAACTCTGGTAAGGATATATATGACAACATATTTTTTTGTTTTTTTTTTGTGTGCTGGCGTATACAAAATCTGGTAACGATTTTCTACACTGGGTATACTATAAGTTGGGTCTACATCCATTAGACAAAAAAAGCTCTGATTGCAATACATGTTTTATAATAAATGTTGGTGTGGTGAATCCAAATGTCGTAAGAAAGGGAATTTTTAATGGGCCAATTTCGAGAAATCGAGATTTTTATTTTTGCTCGATTTCCCCCTTTTTATAATTTTTTAATTAATTTTTTAGATATGCAATCAATATTCATTAAGTTTATTTAAAGATAACAAATCTTAATAAATTAGCCTTTCATTTGAGTATAATGTTGACGGTGGATTTTCAAAGATATTTTACTGCACTTATAGAAAAAAGTCTTTAAAAAATTTTGTTAAAACTATTGAAAATAAGTTAAAAATGATGCTGCAGAAAAAAAATTGCTAAATTGGCAGATTATTTTTGCTATATATTAGTAAGATAGGAACAGCAATAATAAAAGTGTTAAATATACAGAATTTTAGTTACATTAGATTTAAATTTTTGTTAAAAGAATAAAAAATTAATCTGCTATCAGTAAAAAATTTTGCTAAATAATTAGTAGGCCAGTGTAGGGACGGTAATGACATATCATTATTTTTTGGACTACCAGTAATGACACTCACTTACCTTCTGCATTATTTAAAAACATATAATAATGAGTTACTGATAAAAATGCATCGGGCATGCTACATATCAATTCTGATAGATTTTAGGATGAGTATCACGAATCTGAACACCAAATTTTAAAATTAGCTCTAGTTTTTGAAATATTCGCAAATTTAACTTTTATCAAAAAGTCAGTTTTTTCGATAAAATTTCTTATTTATTCATATACCCAGCAAAATCTTTCATTACCAAATAAGTGGTTATATAATATAAATTCATAGCTCCGCACAACTTATTTTTTGGCGTCTAAACCCATTATTTTTGTTTGGCGTGGTCGTTTTTATAAGTAGTCACGCTTACCCGCTCGCTTACGAAAAAATGAGAAATAAGTAGTTATGCGATTTTGAATAATAAGTGGTTACACACATGCTTACAAAAAGTTGAATTATAAGTGGTTATACGATGGCTTAAGCAAATACTATTAGCTTAAGGAAGTACATTCAGTAAAATTTTAGTTTTCCCTAGTGTGTAATTTTAGGACTCGTCATAAAAATTTAAACACAAAACATATTTACATATAATAAATAAAAATTGTATAAAATTTAACTGTGTAAAAAGTACTTATTTAAAATATTACGAGTAAGTCATTATTTTATATTTAGAAACAATGAATACAATAGTCCGTTATTAGGAATTCATTATTTTATATTATAAAATAATGCAAAAGGTAATGATGTATCATTTTTGGTAATGCAGATAGTAATGAGGTGTCGTTACCAATATTTTGCTCGGTACCTGACTAAACTACGGATCATTTTTAATATGGTTTAAAAGTATAGACTTTGGGCTTTTAGAAACATACCAACTTATTTTTGTTAGATAAAGGATCTAGGATATAATTGCAATTCAAATGAAAACTTCACTTACTTCCCTATTTTGCAAATAAAGTAAAACCCCTTAATCGGATTTGCAAAGTCTTAACACATGATGTAAATTCATATTCCACTGAATTCTTTTTGTCAAAAAAATCACAACTTTTGCATCAACATTTTCCGAAAATTCAATCTGAAACACAAATTTTATCGCCAATTTACGAAAATGTATATTTTTGTTAAAGTCGATTTCATTTAAAATTTTGGGTGACAGTATGCTTTGACTTGGTTTATTTTTGGAGCATTCTGATTGGTTAATTTATTTTCAACCAATCAAAATGTTTGAAAATATAAATATTTTTGTAGGGTTTTCATACACAAAATGAACAAAACCGTATGTTTAACAATAAAACGGACTATATTTGAAATGCTTTTTTATAGTACTTTTTTGAACATGCACATTTTAAAATCGTTATTTTTTAGGAATTTGCACTTAAATTATCCAAAACTTTGTTGAAATTGATTAGAAAATATGTGTGTTACATATTTCAATGGTTTTATCTGAGTTTTTTAATTTCAGATCCGTCACAGACTCCTTAATTTTTAGGTATTAAAAAAATCATTCGTTTTCAGCTTTAGCCAATTTTTACTTGAAATTAAAACACAAAGTGCGAAATTTTTTTGATAAATTAAGTAACATGAGATGCTTACTAATGGTATAAATTAAAAAAATGGATATTCCTTTCATCGCAGATTAATTATGAACGAAATCGTGAAAAAAGAGGAATTTCAACTTCAAATGCATATACTACATACAGAGAATATTATCGCAGCTGTCAAAACGTGCGATATATCAAATTAAAGGGCATGTTTCATCCTATTAAAATTTTTCAAAGAATAGCGTTCATACTTTTAATTTTGTATTTTTTTGCAAAAAGTTTATTACAAAATTGAATTTTTCTGCAAATACGGTTTTGCAAATATTTCTTAAACTATAGCTAACTTCAAAATTATAGTGCCATATTCGTGATCTGCGTCAAAAAGTCTATTAGAAATCATGTGCCGCAATTCCGATGCATCAAATTTTTCTTATTTTGTTGTACTGTGTAATGACTTATTTTTATCATTATTTCATATAGAAAATAATTTTTTATATTTTTTTTGAAAATTTTTTTAAATCTATTTTTAGACTCAATATTTTTTAAACACTGGTAAGGATATATGTAACCACATATGTTTTGATTTCTTGTATGTTCGCGAGTAAGCTTACTTGTGTGCGACAGGTCAATTATGTTTTTATCAATTAAATATTACATGTCGATATAGCTCAGATGGTAGAGCAGTTGACTGGCAATCTGTAGATCCAGGTTCGATACCCGCACCAGCAAATTTTATTTCAAAAGAAAATACAACAAAAAATATTTTTTTATATAATTTATTTTTTTGAAAATCTATTTTTAGATTCATTATTTTTGTCACTACTGGTAAGCACATAGATAACGATATATTTTTTGATTTTTCGTATGCTGGTGTGTAACCATAACTCATTATTTTTCGCGACATCACCATATAAAGGTAATAAGAAATGTAATAACATAATTGACTAGTTACCATTACCAAGTATGTAGTTACACAACCACATATCTGGTAATGATTTTCTACACTACAAATTTAAAATTTTCCAAGTTTTTTTCGATTTTTTTCTTAAATGAAAATAAAAATTGAGCCTTTTGAAAACAACAGTTTACAATTTTTTTAGCAAATATATCTGCTAATTTAACAGGATAGACTGCAGCGAAAAAATTTTTCAGTTGCTCAGTTAAATAATTCTTCAATTAAGGTTAAAAAAAATCAAAATAATTGAAATCAACTTATGTTTTAGTTCAATAAAAATATTCCTGTAGGTATACACAAAAATATAAAGTTTTGAAATTGTCAAATATTTTTCAAAGACAATCAGCAAGAACAATTTAATTTCAATTTAATTTTCTTTATTTCGCTCATTTAAAAGCGTATTTTGGAGTATTTTGAATACAGGTATTTTTAATAAATGTAGATGGAAGAGCACAATTTAAGATGTTTGTTTTTTTGATTAGATCTTTAAGTAAAAATTTATATTTTTTCTATAGACGACGAGCAGAAATATATAAAAGGATATTTAAGAAAGAATTCTTCAAAAATACGAGTTGCCATAAAACCATGAGTGGAAATACAAAAACATAATTTAAATGAAAATAATTTATAAAGTGTATTAAATGGCATTTAATTTTATTTTTTTTTGAAGATGTTAATAAAAAGATCAAAATATGTATGTGAAACGCTTGTTTATTATCAGTTTAAAAAAAAAAAAAAATTGGTCATAATTTTAATTAGAAATCGTTCCAAGTAACTGATTTCTCAGTTACACATGTTGACACTATTTTCAACTAACAATTTAGTTATCTTCAATTAACTTTTAACTGAGCCTCAGTAAGGGGTATTTCACCTGAGACTCAGTTAGTTAAATTTAAGTTAACTTTTAGTTATTTAAAAATAACAAATTGTACTGTAAAATCTACAGAAAATATATTATTAATATAAATAAATATTAGTAGACTAAAAATAGCAAAAATAAACTGTTATATCTACAAAATTTTTGCTATTTTTAAGCTAAATTTAGTTGAATGCAAATAGCAGTCTATCCTGCTAAAATCAGCAGAAATATTTGCTAAACAAATTGTAAACTTCTGTTTTCAAAAGGCTCAATTTTTATTTGCATTTAAAAAAAATCGAAAAATAAATTTCGAAAATTTTAAATTTTTTTGTGATTTTTTAGGCTACAAATTATTTAGCAAATTTTTTTGCTGATTTTAGCAGGTTAATTTGCTATTTTTCATTAACGAAAATTTAACTCAAATATATTTTTGCTGTTCTTATTTTACTAGTATTTATCAAAAAAATCTGCTAATTTATAATAAATGCATATTAAAATAACTAACAACGTCGTAAAATGAACTGACAAATTATTACTACAACAATTTTAAAACAACTGATAAAATTGGTAAAAACCACTGTTCATTTGTTTTATAATTTATAAATCATATTTGATATATTTGGGCAAAGCCCACCCTAGACTGCTTTTTGCCCACCCCAGAATTTTAAAAAAATCTGTTTATAATTCTTGTTCTATGATTATTTTTTCTTAAATATCAGTTAATCCTATGTTTTTGATTGCGAAAATGTCTTCTAGTTTGCTAGGAAGATAATTTGTTGAAATCTAAGGGTCAGTTTTTCAGCCAGAACTAATATCGATTTTTGTCTTGAGTATTCCTTAAATAAGAAATGTTGTTTAAAAATTTTTACTTAAGAAATATTTAAGAAACAAATCGATCTTAGTTTTGGCTATAAGAGGAAAATTTCTTGGATTTAATAGTATTTTACAGGAATAATTAGTTAATATTGCACTCATAGAAATAAATCTCTAAAAATAGCAGAAAAAACAACTAAAAATTAGTTGAAAATGATGCTAAAGAAAGAACTGTTTTTTTTTTTGCTAAATACTAGTAATATAAGAACAGCAAAAATAAAGCTGTTAAATTTGCAGAATTTTAGTTATATTTAAGTTAACTTTTAGTTAGTTGAAAATGACAAATTGTATTTTAAAATCTGGAGAAGATTTTGCTAAATATTAGTGGACTAAAAATAGCAGAAAAAACTGTTATATCTATAATTTTTTTTGTTATTTTTAAGTGAAATTTAGTTGAATGAATAAAACGATTAAAATAGCAGTCTACAATGCTAAATTAGCAGAAATATTTACTAAAAAAATTGTAAAACTGTAGATTTAACAGGTTTGTTTTTGCTGTTCTTATTTTACTTGTATTTGCACAGAAAAAATGTGCTAATTTAAAAGTTTCTTCTGTAGCATCATTTTTAACTAATTTTTAGTTAGTTTTTCTGCTATTTATACAGATTTATTTCCATGAGTATTACGGTGGGCCGATTTGTAAGGACAAAAATTTGTCGATATTGTGCCATCAATTTTTCGATAGCCTTTGGCATGAGGTTTCACTACGACATATCAAAAAAATCATTTTCGAGGCGCCCAAATTTCGACAAAAACTCGTCTAAAAACCCAAAAAAAAAAAACATTTTTTTTCGAAAAATTGATATTGTCATCGTTTTAAGCGCACAATTTTATCTTGGATAGGATATATTTAAAAAATTTGAAATCGGCGAATTTTTTTTTAATTTTTTTTGATTTTTCGACAAAAACTCGGTCAAAACCTCAAGAAAAATTTTTTTTGGAAAAACTACATGCATCATATATGTCCACACATGTGTGGAGATTTATGTATCCATGTATGGACATGAATGCATGTTTATGAGCATGCATGAACATACATTTAACCTGTATGTATTCATATATGTCGATTTTTACCTGGGTTAAGCTTTTTTTGTATAAAGTTGCGTTTACATCTGTTTTCAAATCCCGAGATTTCAATGGAAATCTCGAACCGAAATCTTGACCGTTTACATTTGCACTTTATGACAGTAGCGAGATTTCGATTTGACAGCTGCACTTTTTTTGTAAACAAAGTAAAATAAAAAAATAACCTCAAATTAAAAATATTTCTAAAAACCATTTTATTCATTGGCGGAGTACAATTTACATTATTTTATGTAAAGATCTATCGCTAAATATGTTAGTAAATTTGTTTTTTTATAAGGACGACAAGCTAGAACCCAGATTTTGCAATATTTTGGCGGAAGGAAGACATGCACTTCCCAATGCTTTCTTCATAGTTATGCTTCGCGGGAAGCAAAAATTAGAACCACGCAACACTTCTTATAATCATTAGTAAATTTCCATTGGGTCTAAAGTCATATTTATTAAATTAATAATAATTTTTTTATTTCATTATTTTGTGTTATTTTTAGGTTATTTTTTTAGTCAGCTGTTGACTATCGTTGCCACTTTTTCATGCAAAAACTCCACAAATTAAGCGAAACACAGTGTTGTATTCTGCAAAAGTCTCCAGATTTGTGAGATTTTCATGAGATTTCTTCGAAATCTCGCAAATTTACGGGATTTCCTTTGTATGGGGAATCTCGGGATTTCACATGAGATTTTCACTGAAATCTCAATTTTAGTCGAAATCTCGGGATTTGGGTGCAGATGTAAATGCAACATAAAGAACGATTTTCAAGCAATATGGATGTAAAATGAAAATTTCGTAAATTTGAAAAAAAATACTTTTTAGAAAAAAATAATTAAAAAATTGTCAATAATACATTAACATTCTGGCATACATTATCGATATTAACAAAGCTAGTTTAGGGTCTCTACTTGTAAAATTTTTGCTCCAGAACTTACAGGATAACGTCAGGATACGTCTTACGAATATCTCTCTAACTCAAAAACTACACACAGAAAATAAATTGGTTGGAATTCTATCGGAACCAACGAAATATTTTCATCATTCAATAATTTTAATTGCAGTTATTTAAAATTCATCATCAGGAAAGTTATATTTATTTGTGAACAGAAAATATATATGATGAATAGGGTTTGGGGTTCGGGAATTCCCGGGAAATCCCGGGAAAAGTTTGCCGGGAATTCCCGGGAAAATAATATATATTTTCCCGGGAAAACGGTAAATTTTAAAAATATTAAATTTTTTAAATTGTTTTTGTTTCGAATAGGATTTTTTAATTTTAGTCATAAAAAACATTTTAAATACCAAAACAAAAATGTCATTGTTAAAATCTTTTAAAAGGGAATACATTTATTTGACACGCAAATAAAATCTTTGCCAAGTAATTAGGAGCATTTCAACTAATAAATATTTTTCGCATAACTTATTCAAAATTTAAGTAGTAAAACCTAAAAACTTGGTAAAATGTTTAAAAGAAATATGAAAAAAGCTTTATTTCTTACAAATAATCGCCCCTATTATCTAAATTTGTCAAATGTATAATTTAGGTAAAGTCGACTTTAGTTAAAATATTGGGTGGCAGTATACCTTGACTTCGTTTATTTTTGAAGCGTTCTGATTGGTTAATTTATTTTCAATCAATCAAAATATTTGAAAATATAAATATTTTTGTAAGGTTTTCATACACAAAATGAACAAAACCGTTTGATTAAAAATAAAGTCGACTTTAAATTTGAAATACTCTTTTATATTAAGGGCCAATAATTTTATAAGTAACGTTTTCATTAATAAATGTGAAAAGAAAAGACTGGTTAACGGTGGTATCTAAATTTGGTTATCCGACATCTAAATTTGGTGCACAAAAAAAAAATTTATGGTCATTCAACTTCTCTTGAAGAAAAGAACAACAAGAATAACGTTTCAGCTAAAATTAGCAAAGTACCCGAAGAAAAAAGTGTAAGCTGAATAGGCATTAAAGGTTTTATGGTAGGTCAAACAATTAATGAAATGATATCCAAATTAGCCGCAGTCAATCCGCACCATAACTAGATCTTCGTTTATTCGAGAAAGTTTTTATAATAAAAACCTGGCATTGCAAAAAAATGAAACCGATGTAAAGAACATTATATTAAATTACTACAATAATGTAAAAGATATCATGATGAAAGAAATATCGAGCAATATTTCTAACAATAGGAGATTTACTATAATCTTAGATGAATGGACAAGAATATCACAACAATGTATAAATGGAAATAATTCATTTTATAACCTGGGGTTGGTTTATATATCAGGAAGATGTAATGCTGATGAAATAAGAAGAATTGTAGAAATAAGACTAGAAGAGTTTTATTTGTCTTTGGAAAATAACATTGTGGCCACCATATCTAATGGGCCAAGTGTGATGAAACGGTTTATTTCCGACAGTCCAGTAGTAGGTGCTTTCTGCTGGAATCATGCAATTCATTTGGCAGTGCTGCGAGTAATTTATGTGAAATCAAATGTTCAACATTCTGATATTTTTTACTTTGAATTCTCACTACACAGACTGCATTTGTACGGAAATAGTTTTTTTTTTTTAACAAAAATTACTTATATAGGTGGTTTTCATTAACAATTTTGTTCAAAAATATTTTATTAAGTTTTTTCATTCCCATTTCCCGGGAAATAAAAAAGTCCGGGAAATCCCAAACCCTAATGATGAACCGCAACACTGTCACATTATCCAAAATATTGGCTTTTCTAACCAATATTGAAAAAATACTAACTTCCACATTACCTTCAATACCAACAACCACCAATTTATCAAAGATTTAGTCATTTGAATAAAATATCGGCAGCAGAAATCTAGTATCAGTTGTGTTTCAATAAAATCAATCACTCTATCCAAAGTATTAGTTTTTCCAATCAATTAAAATTTGTTTTTTTAACTTCAGTAGCTTTAACCATTAATTTACATTATTTTGGTAATTGTAATAATATATTGAGACAAGGAACAGAAATTTTATTTACCATAATAAAATTTTGGAATCTATCATATTTTTTTCGTTTCATACATATGCATGTTTAAATTCTAAGTTAGACAACATGTAAGTATCTGTGGCGTAGGAGGTAGAGACACACAGCCTTATAGTCTTCGAGATTTGAGTTCAAACCTCAACCAAGGCATTACTTTATTTTAAATAATTTTTTCATTGATTCAAATTAAAAGACACAACTGATTTTCTGTTGTGAATATAATTTTAATCAACAACAAAATATTCAAATTCTCAACCTGAAGAAATTCAAATTTGAAATTTGCCAAAAAAAAAATGTATGTCGAGTTTAGCCTAGAGGCTGACAAACGGAAGGTCGCCGGTTCTATCCCGGTTCGCGATATAAAATTTTAAAAAAAATTTTTTTTTTATTCAAATTAAAAGACACAACTGATTTTCTGTTATTAATATAATTTTATTTATAGACAAAATATTCAAACCTGAAGAAATTCAAATTTGAAATTTGACTAAAAAAAATTAAATAGAGCTTAGCTTAGAGGAAAAGCAATGGGCTGACAAGCGGAGGGTCGCCGGTTCGATTCCAGTTAGCGACATAAAAAAATTTTAATTTTTAAATAAATTTTGTGGAACGTGTTTTTCTATTTATAGAATTTATAATCCACAAACATTAAAGTAATTTATTAACACAACAAAAATTCAAAAATTCTAAATAAATTTTGGTAATTACAATGGTATTAAAAATAAATAAAAGTGATTGTATCTGGAACTACAAAAATTCGGTTGGCGAAAAATTCGGTTGGAACTACAAATCTGTTTTCTGTGTATTCTAAGATAAAAACACTAAGTCAACCGAAATTATTTGACTATCGAATTTAGCTTTTATTATCCTATATCACCTAAATAATGTGATAAATTAAAATTTTAATATTTGTGCCATAGTAGATTTTCAATGCCAAATATATAGTTTTAATATTATTGCAATCAGAAGAAAAAGCATTAGAGGGTAAATAAAAAAAAACTATTTCTATTCTTCCGATTACAAAAAAAATGTGTAATTACTTCAGACTACTTGAAATTTGAAGTAAATATTTCAGAAGGTTCCCCAATTATTACGTTTTTATGCATTTTAGATACAACAAAATTTTATGATTTTTATTTTCAACCCAGCAAAACTTTGGTAATGGGTGCGACAAACTCATGCATTACCTTGTAATGTGTACTCCATACAAGTATAATTATTGTTCAACATAAAGTAATTGGTTACCGATAATTGGATATATAATGCATTACTTTGTAATGAATACTCCTTACCTTCATCATTATTTTGAATCATAAAGTAATTAATTACCGAAAATTTATTACATAATGCATTATTTTGTAATGTATAATCCTTTCCTTGAGCATTATTTAGAAGCACAGAGTAATGAGTTACCTATAGTTGATTACATAATGCATCACTTTGTAATGTATACTGCATACATGTATCATTATTTTGAAACATTAAGTAATGGGCTACCGAATGTTGATTACATAATGCATTATAAATAAATATAAAGTAATTTTTTATTTAAATTGTGTAATTATAGGGTAACTAATTACTATTTCAGTCCTTATAATTATATGCGTAACCAATTATTCTCAGCCTCTTCGTAATCATATGGGTAACCAATTACTTTTTTAATATCTATGTATCTGCAACTAGGTAACCCATTACTCTTCATTTTTTTGTAAGTATACTGGTAACAATAGCACATTACTTTGAGGGTCATCGCCTGTAAGGTGTAAAGTAACCAGTCCAACTCTATGGCGATACATTACTTTACCAATTATTTGGTAATGTGTGGTTTTGGTGGGAAACTAAGAATATATCAGCAATAACAAAATATACGAGTAAATTAAAAATATAAACTAAAGAATGATTTTTTGTTTAAACATTTTTTAAGAAATTTTGTTTTAAAATTTCTTATTTAAAAAAGAAATATTAAAGACAAAAATCGATCGTAGTTCTGACTATAAATTTGGCTCTTAGAATATTAAATTTTTCTTAAAAAGAAGCTCTCATGGAAGTTAAAAAAAAATTATGATACTATATATCGTATATATTAAAAAAAACATCTGTCAATGCTGTTTTATAGAACTTATATACTATGTGCATTAGACTATCCCTTAAAATAGCGATTTGTCGATTTGCGTTCATTATTGGAAATGGTCCCAAATGGAAGAAATCATTTTTTTTTGTGAAAAACGTTAACCAGTGCCCAAAGTTGGACGAAAATGGCCCATTTTGGAAAAAAGTGTATTACCCGAGCAAAAATAGTTATATATTATCATATATAATGTGATTGGGTTATATCTGACAATGAATGGAGTCACTTTAAGACACATATCATTATATACAACTACATCTAATATTATTTTCTCAACGAATTTTTTGTATGGTAAATGATGTTATTACATATCCCCAAATCTGACCCCATATATAACTACATAAGCCATATAAAACTAATCAAAATATATCTAGTGACCGATATGATTATATATGGTTCGATACTAAGTTATATAACACTGTATGTGTCGTCATACTAAAAATATATTCTTGTAATTTTATATAACTTTCTATATAATCCCGTAGAAATTAATATATAGTTCAACATCAAATTTAGTAGTCTGCAAATTAGAGTTAATTACTCCATAGCCAAATAATTTTCACGTGATTTTTTTTCATGTAAAATCATGTTAAAAAATGATGCGTACGATTTAGAAGACAAAAGCATTCAACTAAATTTTTATTTTATGCTATAAAATTTGGGCCTTTAAAGTTGTTCAAACTATACAAATTTCAATGTCAATTTAATAGCTGTTATGAATAAAAAGTATACCTACTATCAGACAAAATTATATAAAATCAGATATTTTTATATCGAATTAGATATAATATGATGTCCCGGATATGGACAAATCTCGGATAAAACTGTATCAAATTATATCTAATTTTATATAATTAGATACATGTAGATGACCCATTTTTCGGATCAAGCTGTATTGTATATGGGGACTTATCAAATAAGATATAATTATATATGACACCATATTAAGATTTTTACCGGGTACTATTAAAAATTCCCAAAATTCGAAATTTCGAAAAAAATTATTTTTTATTTCATTTATTCATTTAATATATTCAAAATGATTCAGATATGGAATTTTGACTTCATCGGATATCATTAACCCACTTTAGCCTGGAATCCAAACTGACCCACGAATTTGATAAAAATGCAAAAACGTGTTTTTTTTTTTAATTAATTGTAAAGATTTTTTAAAATGTTTAATTTGGAGATGTCGATTACTATTTGTACCACATAATAGTTGATATTAAAGAAAAAAAATAAATTGAAAAAATGATAATGCGAGTTTGTGCTTGAGCGACTGCTTTCCAGGAAATTTTACAAAAAATGCTCAATTTGTCAAAAATTTAACAAAATTTTAATGTTTTCATCAACATTTACATAGTTTTCGGAAAAGTATCACTTAAATTTGTTAAGACTATAATTATCTTTACACTTGTTTAAAAAATCTTTAACCCTTAGTGGCCTGGGGTCAGAAAAGACCCATGAAACTTCATATTAATTATGACTACGAGATTGTAAAGCCTTTAAATTTTTTAAAATTTCGAATTTTGGTAATTTTTAACAATAATACACTTTTTTCCAAAATGGGCCATTTTCGTCCAACTTTCGGCACGGGTTAACGTTTTCCAAAAAAAAAAATTATTTCTTCCATTTGGGACCATTTTTAATAAAACTGGGGGGTGTAATGACGAATCTATTTTTAAGGGACACCCTAATGTACATACATAAATAAATTTAACATAAAACTGACATTGAAATTTGTCAAACTTGTATCTCTATCTAATGAGTAGACAAACTTCACACAATAGGTATATTATGTACATTAGGGTTATGATTTTTTGGATTTTTTTGCAAATATCAAATTTTACATGCCCTAGCCAAAAAGGCCATAAAAAAATATTAAGAAACCCAATCTTACTTTTTCACTGCTGTCAAAAAAGTTCCCGCACCAAAAGGGTTGAAATGTGGTCTATATGGTTTTAGTTTAATTAAAATATTTCTCCTAAGTTTTAAACAAATGAGACTCAAACGATGCTTATTAAAAGCTATTTACGTTAAAAATTGCGAAACCTTTTTGGAGGGACTTTTGGATACATTTTTTG
This sequence comes from Leucophora obtusa, assembly GCA_949987735.1. Lineage (NCBI taxonomy): Eukaryota > Metazoa > Arthropoda > Insecta > Diptera > Anthomyiidae > Leucophora > Leucophora obtusa. The sequence continues at coordinate 107,316,887 of OX465295.1, read as the reverse complement.
TCGTTAACAATAATTTTTGTAATAATTCGTTATGTTAATTAAACAAAATCCCAGAGGAAAAATTATTTTTAGAAATTTCATTTGGTGCGGAAGGTTTTTTTGCCGAAATGACCCGCAAACACGATTTTTATTTTTAATTTAGTATTGCAAATCACGTGATGATAGGTAAAATTTTTGTTAAAAATGAGTCATAACCCTAATGTACATACATACGTATTTTTGTATTTTGTATATAGATATGTATGTATATAGTAACTTGCCCTAAGCTATAAGTTAAAAAAAAGCTAAAAATAATGAGTGAACATTCTTAAAACAACAATAAAAAGAAGAAAGTTCAAAAGCATATCCGTTAAATAATTGACAACAGTAATTATATGATGACAAGAAACAAAAATAACAAAATGGGGATGAAAAAATCAACTGTAATGGAGAATATATACAGACTGACAGCCAAGATACATTTGAATACTTATGCTATACTCACTACACAACAACAAGACACTATACAAATAACAAACATTAAAGGCGTTGCCAGACAACAAAATACTATTCAATGAATTGATACACATACACACACACATGCATACGAACCCGTAAACTACTCATAAATACATGTAAAGATCATAAAAACGGAGAACGGGTGAAAACGGGCGTTGACAAGTAAACACAACAAATTATTATGAAACGCGAAAAAAAACCTGTAACAGAGATGATAACGTGGCTCCATAAGTTAATTTTTTTGTACAATTCCAAGACTGTTTTCTCAACAGTACCTATTCCCAGTGTAGAAACGGTAATGACACATCATTATTTTTTTGTGGACTACTACTAATGACAGTGACTTAATTTCTGCATTATTTTAAAAGATATAATAATGAGTTACTAATAACTAGTTACTTTTTCTATTATATCAAAATAAAAAATAATGCATTACCAATAATGACTTATTTTTTTTATCATTATTTCAAACATAAAGCAATGTTCTAGATTTTTTTTGAATTTTTTTTTAATTCTATTTTTAGACTCAATACTTTTTCAACACTGGTAATGATATATGTAACCATATATTTTTTGATTTTTTGTATGTTGGCGAGTAAGCTGAAATGTGCGCAGCAGGTCAATTATGTTTTTATCTATCAAATACAATATGTCGAGATAGCTCCGATGGTAGAGCTATATACTGGCAATCTGGAGTCCCAGGAAATGTAATAATAAAAGTAACTAGTTACCATTACCAGGTATGTAGTTACATAACTACATATCTGGTCATGATTTTCTACACTGGGTTACATCGCGTTCAGAGCTTAGAATGAATTAATTTCATTCACTAAAAATTGAGTTCAGCTTTGAAAAATGTATTCTGTACCGTTTTCTGAAAACTAATTCATTAGCGCCATTCCCAAAGCTCATATGTATTTTGAAAAGATTTACTACACAATAATTCAAAATTGTAATACACATAGAAAACATACACCCACAATATTTTTAAAATAAGTGTACATAGTTGTTTTTCTTCCTATAAATGTAAAATAACTATTTATGTTTGAAAAATTCACTAACTAAAAATGTTAAAATGTAGTAACAGTTAATTTTTGTTAACTATAAAAGAATTAATACATATGCGCCCATGTAAATATATCAGATCTGACCAGATCTCTGTAGATCCGACCATATGTAATCAGCTCCAATTTTATTTTGACTTTAAACAAAAATTAACGAACGTATACTTACCCATGCAAAAAAACCTTTTGTGACTTTTCTTATCATAAATTATAATTTTATCCGAATAATGAGAACATATCTAATATGATCATTATTTGATGGAATTAGAACTAACTTGATGGGTTAAGATATAGTTCAATATCATTTTATCCGAATTTGGACCCCATTCCCTTGTATCAAACACCGAGTAAAAATAGTTACATATAGTCATATATAATGTGATTAATTTATATCTGTACAGTTTTAACTGTAAAATGGCCCGATATAATTGTGTCATAAATCATAATAATTTATTAATCAGATGAAATTGTATCCGATTTTTGACTTGATACAATTTTATCGGTTTATACACTGAGAGAATTATCTGCATGATATTAATGAATTTTTGCATAAAACCAGTGAAGTTTCATTGGAACTCGTCCATTGAAACTTTTCATTCAATTAATGGCATTTTTCATAAAATGTTGTGAAAAATTTCATTTCAATTATTTAAAGTTTCATACATTCAATGAAAAAGTTGCATTAAAACTAGATGCATTAAATATATGGAGCTTTTTCATTAAATTTAAGAAAATTTTCATTTATTTTGTGAAGAAAACTTCATTAGTTTACTGAAAAATGAAATATTAAAACTCGTCCAGCAAAATTCTCTCTTGTGTATCTAATGGTATCTATATAGATGGTAGTTGGTACCATTTTATACAAATAAAATGTCACTTTTTCCCAAGAAAAATAATAGTCTTGTAGGTACATTAAATTTGCGTGAAAACAAAGTCTGCACAATTTTCACGTGAAACTCATTGTCGTGAAAATATATTTTTTTATATCGAGTATAACAGTACTTAAGTAAAAAATTTTGAAACAAAATTTCGTAAGTTACATTTAAGGCAAAAATCGTTTTTAATTTTGTCCTCACATTCTTTCCAAAGAAGGTAGCATATTAATTATGTTACGAATTTCTTGAGTTTTGCTTCTCTTTAAAAATAAAAAATGCAAAAGTAAGCATATCCGAATAAAAACCTAAAATTTATTCTTAACCTTCAGCACTACACTAAGAGAATTATCTCAATGATATTAATGAATTTTTGTATAAAGCCAATGAAGTTTCACTGGAACTCGACCATTGAGACTTTCCATTGAATTAAAGGAATTTTTCATAAAATATTGTGACAAATATCATTTTATTTATTAAAAGTTTCATACACTCAATGAAAGTTCCATTAAAACGAACATGTGTAATTTTAAGATTATAGGGATTTACATTTTGGGAAAATACAATATTTCGGATTTTGAGGAAATCTCTTAAAAATTTTTAAGATTCTACTAATAGGAATTTATTACGATAACTTTTAGATTCTGAGAAATTCATCTCTAACATTTAAAAAACTCTTTTATATGTAGAAATATTACTCAAATTGTGAGGACTCTTCCGTAGAAAACCACTTAGATTTTCAGGATATTTATTTTACAGAACACGTTTAATTCTACCGTATAGGAAATCCTCCTGATTCTTGAAATACATTTTACGATATAAAAATCCTCTGTGAATTTCTACATTTAATTAATGAATGGAATTGGTCCATTGAATATTTAAATTTATTTAGGGTGAGTAACTTATTTCGAACATAACCAAGGTTAAACATTAACTACAGATATTTACATATAAACTTGACATTCATAACTTTGGTTAAGAACAAAACTCAGTTTATTTTAAGATAACTTAGCAGTTCTTAATGTAGTTTTTCATAAAGTTTTAACAGCAATTTAATATTATTTATGAAAAATGTCATACACCCAGTGAAGAAAATCATTACCAGATATGTGGTTATGTAACTACATATTTGGTAATGGTAACTAGTTACTTTTATTATTACATTTCTTATTACTCTTGTATGGCGATGTCGCGCAAAATAATCAGTTACACACCAGCATACGAAAAATCAAAAAATATATTCGTTAACTACCCAATAAGCACATAGGTTTTAAAAATTCAAGTGCTTTAAATTTTGCTTGATGTAAAATATATTTCAAATTCTAGCATTTGTATATTTAACAAAAATATTTCAAACTTGAATTTTTGTTCCCCTTTTGCTGGAGTATGCTATTGAAATAAAATGTAATAAAAGTTGTATTCAAGCCTTGAAACTGGAAAACAGAGGTGGAATTGAACTTGATTTCAACTTGAATTCCAGTGAAAATGTTTATGTTTACCAGTATTGACAAAAACAATGACTCTAAAAGTAGATTTTCTAGTAAATGAGTTTTATAAAAAAAATATTTTTTTATTATAAAATTTTATTAAATAAAATTTGCTCGTGCGGGAATCGTACCTTGGACTCCAGAGTGCCAGTCAATAGCTCTACCATCTGAGCTATCTCGACATGTAATATTTAACAGATAAAAATATAATTGATCTGCTGCGCACAAGTAAGCGTACTTGGCAACATATAAAAAATCAAAAAATATGTGGATACATATATCCTTACCAGTGTTAAAAAAATATTGAGTCTAAAAATAGATTTAAAAAAATTTTCAAAAAAAATCTAGAAAATTACTTTTTATTGGAAATAATGAAAAAAATAAGTCATTATTAGTAACTCATTATTTTGTATTTTGGAAATAATGGAACAAGTAACTAGTTATTAGCAGAGCTGTAAATGAATTATTCATTTTTTGAATTAATTCTTTTCACAAAAATCACGAATTGAATGAAATTTGAATCAATTCACATGAATTTTTCAAATGAATTGGCAGAATGAATTGCAATTCATCTCCAATTCATTTGAATTGAATGGATTTTGAATTAATTTAAATGAATTAGAAAAATTAATTTGCAATTCATTTGAATTGAAGTGATTGTGGAAAAAGACTAGTGTAAGTAAATCTAGAGTAAGCATTACAGATCACGAATATGTCCCTAGAATTTTAAAGTTAGCTTTAGTTTAAGAAATATTTTCAAAAATGTTTTTGTAGGAAAATAAAACTTTTTAATAAACTTTTTGCAAAAAAATATAGAATTGAAAGTAATAACAATATTTTCGCAATATTTTAAAATGATGAAATATGCACTTTAATTTGATATATTGCACGTTTTGACAGCTGCTATAATATTCCCTATACATGCATTTAAATTTGAAATTTATCTTTTTTCACGATTTCGTTAATAAATAATCCGCGATGAAAAATATCGAATATTTGAATTTGTACCTTTAGTAAACATATCATATTACTTAATTTATCAAAAAAATGCGCATTTTCTGTTTTAATTTTAAGTTAATATTGACTAAATTCGAAAAAGATTGAATTCAGAAATGTAAAACATATATTTTCTAATCAATTTCAACGAAGTTTTAGACAATTGAAGTGCAAATTCCTAAAATATAATGGTTTTAAAATATGCATGTTCAAAAATGTACTTTAAGGGGGGTAAATACTGAAGTAAACTTGTTTTTTGGCATTTTAAAGGGCATATTTGAATGGTTGTCAAAAATTCAATTAACGATATTTTTAATATTTTATTTTTTTCGTTTAAAACTCATGTTATTGTAGTATTTCTAAAAATATCAGTTTTATATTTCCGCAACCGACATCGCCAGAGTTGCCACTTCATTACTGCTCTTTTTTAAAAAAGGCAAAATCGGCTGCCACTATGCAGCCTTCATTAATTATCGGAGAATAAAAATGTAAAGTGATTCTTAATCGCAGATAAATTCTCTAGTCCTTATCGTGGCCCGATTTTTATTTAAAAAAAATTTGCCTCACAAACTTAAAATTTCCAAAAAAGCTCGTAAGTTGTTTGGATTTTACATATAAACAAAAGGCTTTTCACGATAAAGTGTTTCATGCGAAAATTGTATATCATTTGTTTTTCAGCAAATTTAATATTCGGCCTGATTATGAGTGTCGTATTTGTAGTCGAAATTTTCGACTCCATATAAAATGATTTTGTATATAATGGAAATTATAAAGAAATGAAACCCTGATACTGGATTTTTTTAAATCTGAGTGTTATATATGCTAAATCCAATTGAAAAATTGTTCAAAAGTTGTATTTTTAAAGAAATTTCAGCAAATTCGACTTAGTTTCGACTACGACTACGACACTCGTAATAAGGCCAATTATTTATCTGATGAAAAATTGACGTTTTGTGTTTGTTGTACAAACATCTTTTTTATAAAAAAACATGTTTTCATTCATAATCTAAATAACCATTTGAGACCTTTAAAGTTCAAGGTCGAGTGAATTTTTTCATGGGAAAAGGGGAACAAATTTCTAATGCTACTCTAAAAAGGTAGTTTTTAAAGTCTTCTGCCTAAATATAGAATCTTTGATTTTTACAGTTACATATATCATTTTCTATAAAAAAATTTCTTATCAAAAACAGTATCACAACTGATTTTTAGTTAAAGTTAATTTTTAAAAAAAATTCTTTTAAATAGTTTGAGAAACTTTTCAGAAGAAGTTCTCAGACGAAAAATATCCCAAATTTTCTGTAGGAAAATTTGCATAAACATATTCATTTGTAGTTTTTTATTCTTAATGAAAAATTGCCAAAAAACAAGTTTACTTAAGTACTTCGTCATTTGTGTATTCTTTTTCTCGTATTTGATTAAATATTTTGTAATTTTTTCAGATTCTGATAGATTTGAGTATAGGGGAGAGTTTTTGTTAAATTGGTTTAGAGCAGTTTTGGACTTTAGAAAAAGTTTTGTTTCTGTATTGCTTCCTATTTTTATTTTTCCGTATTTTCTTTTCCGTTTTTTCTTTTATTTTTCCTTTTTTTCATTCCTTTTCCTTTTTTCCTTTTCGATTTCGGTTTGGGGGAAATTCCCATTGAAAACCGAGCATGCCTACATCCAATATATTAACATGCAGAAATAAAATAATACAAATACAACAACACATATGAACATGACGCGCAAGAATACTTTTCTACTGAAAATATGTTAAATTTACAACAACATCGGTTCCTTCCTATGACACGCACATGTTAAATTCATTGATGGAAATGTCAAATTTGAACTACTTTTATTTTTGAGTTGTGATTTTTTCTGGAACTGGTAATAGTTCAAAATTTGACATTTCCATCAAAGAATTTAACATTAATTTAGAGAAAAAAGGATTGGCGGACTTAGGCCGGTCTGAGGTGTGCAAAGCCCACCCTAGACTGCTTTTAGCCCACCCCAGATTTAAAAAAAAATTTACCTATAATTCTTGTATCTATAAGGGTTTTCACAAGGGGTGTCCTATTTGTTGTATCGTTGTATCGTCGTAACAAAAAACAGAGTTGTTAAAAATTAAATTGAAAAAATACAACATTTGAGAATAGCACGATACAACATTTTTACGTATTTTTAATTCTTATGTTTGAGTGTGCTAACAGATAGAAAACTGAATAGAAAATCGTTGTTAAACACAAATAAAAATTTTAACAACTCGGTTTTTTGTTAGGACGATACAACGATACAACAGATAGCACACCCCTTATCAACAACCTATATGATTTTTAGTTTTTTTAAATACTAATTATCGTAGTCCTGTGTTTTTAGTTAGGAAAATGTCTACTGGTTTCCTAGGAAGATAATTTCTTGGAATGTAAGGATCAGTTTTATAGTCAGATCGAAGATAGATTTTTCTAAGAAATGTTGGTTGAAAAATTCTTAAGAAATATTTAAGAAACAAATCGATCTTAGTTCAGATTATAAAACAGGCTCTAAGTTTTTCTTTAAGCCAAACTGTTAGAATCACAATAAGCATCTGAATTAAATGGAAAATAATTTTTAATAGGAAAATATCGCAGAATCGTTTTTGTTGAGATAAATATCTTAGATTTATAGGTTTTTTAAAAAAAAATAATGAGTTAATATCTAACTTAAAACTAAGATATCTTACTTCAAACTAAACGCTACTATTTTGATGAAATTTCAATATGTTGTAGAAACGAAAGTTCTAAGACGCACATCCCAGGGTTTTTGACCACCTCGGTAATTTAAGTGGTCAAAATATGGGGTTAGAATGGGTTCGTCCGAGGTGGAAGAAAAAATGAGACAAGTTTATCTTAAAATTCTTTTCTTTATCAAGTATCTAAATTTCATACTAATCTGAGAGTATAGCTTGGAATACATTTCTTGTAGAAGGGTTTCTTCAGAAAAATATATGCACTTTTCGGAGTTTGCTATAAAAACATTCAGATTTTGATAGGACAAGCTAATTTTGAAAACTATAAAAATTTTATGAGAAGGTAAGGCCATTTTGAAAAGTTTTTTTGTATGAAAAATTTTTAAGCATAATATCGAAAGTGTTTTTTAAGATTAAGAGCCTGAGAATGGGCAAAATAACAGCTAAACATAAATGGGTCCCTTGCCCACCCCAGAAAAATGTTCTAGGTACGCCTATGGAAAAAAGTCAAGCCTAAAAAAGTGGATGCTCTTTTTTTTGCAAGGATTATATTATGTCAATGGTTTGTTTGATAATTCCGAACCGAAAAGAACAGTTGAAATTTAACTTATTCATGAACGCAAGATAGTCCTTAACTCTAAAAATTTGCATCAGATAGATATTTCAAGAGGCCATAAAGTAAAAAACCGAGCTAACTTGGCGAAATCCTCAAGAATTTTACTTTTATTTCGAGTTAGAACCAACCGGCCTGAAATTCTTGAAATTATTCTAAGATTATATTGGAATGGTGCACTTCATTGCAAATCAAAATAATAATGATGTAATTTAGTTTCATTGGCGGACTTGGGCCGGTCTGGTGTGGGCAAAGCCCACCCTAGACTTCTTTTTGCCCACCTCATAGAAATAGATCTGTAAAAATAGCAGAAAAAGCAACTAAAAAATAGATAAAAATGATGCTCCAGAAGGAACTGTTTTTTTTTGCTAAATACTAGTAAAATAAGAACAATAAAATTTGCAGAATTTTAGTTATATTTAAGTTTACTTTTAGTTAATTGAAAATGACAAATTGTATTGTAAAATTTACAGAAAATTTTGCTTAATATTGGGTAAATTATTTGCCAATTGTGACTGTATTGACTATTATCGACTTGAGGTCACGTACAACAACATAGCCAGGTATGTATTTAATCGTGGTAGAAGGGATAGTATTTCATCATTTTCATATCAGTTCAATAATATGTGTTTCAAAGATTTGTTAAAATATAAAAGTCTCATGATGATGCATAAGTTAATTTATATAAAGGAACCTGAATTTCTCTACAGAAAACTTACTTTTGCCAAATCTCCACGTGGAAGAAACCTGATTTCCCAAAAATATAAATATCTTTTGTCTACAAGACAATTTTTCAATTATACAATCGGTCTTTGGAATGATTTACCCTCATATGTTCAATTGCTTAGCAACACATTATGTTTTAAAAAGGAACTTTTAAATTTGTTTAAAATTAATTAAATATATTTATTTTATTATGTTTTATGTTTATTTTGAATTTATATTTAACTATGTTTACTTTTAAATTTTAATTTAATTATAAATGCTATTGAATGACTAATATTAATATGAAAATTTGATTTGCTATCACTGTAATTTATAAGATTTATTCTTGTTGTGATAGCTATTGAAACAATAAATAAATAAACTAAACTAAACTGCATTTTATGGGGTTTCGTCAAAAAATATTAAAAAAATATGACCCCCTCTGGAATTAAAAAACAGAAAAACAGAAATTTTGGGAGAGGCTCGGCCCCGGGAGGCCCGTGGGGGCAAAAAACGGGGGGACATAGTAACATGTAAGTGTTAAAGGAAATCGTCTCATGATTTCAAAAATGTTATTTGGCCCTAATTAGAGCCATTTTAGTCCCTTAAGAGGGGGGACTGAAAATGAAATTTTTTTTGTATGGTAAAATGGTATTCAAATGACATAAAATGTCCCCCGACGACTTCAAAAACTATTTTTTTTCAATAATCGAGAAACGCATTAAAAATTTTAACATTTACATAACAAAAAATAAAATTTTTTTTGGAAAAATCGCGCGATTTTTACAAAAAAATTTTTTTTTGTTTTTTAGCAGAAATATTTACTAAAACAATTGCAAAATTCTAAATTTAACAGGTTTATTTTTGCTATCCTTATTTTACTTGTATTTAGCAAAAAAAATCTGCTTATTTAACAGTTTCTTCTGAAGCATCATTTTTAACTAATTTTTAGTTACTTTTTCTGCTTTTTTACAGATTTATTTCTATGAGTGTACTATTTTGAGGAAATTTAAATATGTTGTTGAAGCAAAACTTCTACGATGAAAATGTGTATGGGGTAAGAATGGGTTCGTCAGAGGTGGAAGAAAATATGAGACAGGTTGATCTCAGACTTCTTTTCTGCATCAAATATCAAAATTTTATACTATTCTGAGCGTATAGCGTTCCCTGCAGGAGGTTTTCTTCAGAAAAAAGGATGTATTTTTCAGAGTTTTCTAAAAAAACATTTGAAAATTTTATCAAAAGGGAGGGAGTTATTTTTAAAAGTCTTTTTTTGTATGAAAAAATCGCAAGCATAATGTCGAAAGTATTTTTTAAGATTAAGGCTCTGGGAATAGGCAAATAAACAGCCAAACATAAATAAAGCCCTTGCCCACCCCAGAAAAATGGTCTAGGTACGCCTATGTTTAGTTTTAATACTAAAGGCTTTGCGGTTATCTATTAAATTGTAACACAACTTTTTAAAACTAATAACAAACAAGGAAACCGGACAAATAAATGAAAAATTTCTCCAAAAAAGTATTAAAACATCCCAATCAGAAATCGCCAGTGGTACAAAAAATCAAGCACTGGCATACCACTGGGTAACCATGGTGTTGAAAATAAATGACTGGGAGAACACTCATTTGGGACGCTTTGCCAGCGCTTTCAAAAAGCGTTTTTCCAGCATTTGTTTTACAAAAATTTCGATGGTTTATAAAAAAGAACCACTGGCAAAGAATGGTCTAAGAGTGATATGCCAAGGTTTGCAACCAGTGGTTATCCAGTGCTACCTAGCCAATGCTACCAGTGGTACAAAAACAAATTCACTGGTAGAGCAATGATTTTATAAAAATGCTGATGCTTCGTTAAAAAAGGTTTGTAGTCAGGAGGTTCCGAGTTCAAATCCGGTTGCAAGCAAAAAAATTTTTTTGGATTTTTTTAAATTTAAAATTTTCTTTGTTCTATAAAATCAATTTTTTTGTTTGTGAAAAAACTCCTTTAAGACCAATTTTTTTTGTGTTCTCCCAACGCTGGCATATTAGTTCCAAAAAACTGTTTGCCAGTGTTAGCTTTTTCGCACAGCCAGTAGTTGTCCAGCGATTATCACTCTTTTATGTGTTTAGCTACCAAATATTATATGTCTCGTTAGCTCAGTGGGTAGAGCAATCGTCTGTCAATCTGACGGCCTGGGTTCAAATCACGGCAGGACCAAAAAAAATACATATGAACTTTCTTTAAATTTTATTTTGGAAAATATATTTCCAGACCACCTATTTATTGGTTTTGCCAGCGTTTTGCCAACGTTCAAAAATTTTGTTTCTCCAGTGCTTTTCCGTCGCTTTTTGAACAGCCGGTCCTTTTGTCTAATGATGTTATCATTTTGGGAATGGGAAAACGCTTGTTTCCAGTACTTGTACCATCTGTTAAAGTGCTTTGCCATCGCTTTCCCGTTTGTATTTTTCTGATTGGGATAATTTCACAGCTAAAATCATGTAGCAAAATTATAAAACACAGTGAAGTAATTCACAGTTTCACCCTCTAATACTCTTTCTTTTGATTACGATAATATTTAAACTATATATTTGGCGTTGAAAATCTACTATGGAACAAATATTAAAATTTTAATTTATCGCTTTATTTAGGCGATAAATTAAACAACAACAAAGGTTAAAGACCTATCTAGAAACCCAGTAGTCAAATAATTTCGACGCCCAGAAAAAAAATCCTAGCTACGTGCCTGGCTGTCATTAATTTGGCGTATCTAACGTTGCCACCTAGTTTTTTTAAAATCCATGGATAACTTGCCAGGCTAATGGCACGCACGTAAAAAATTACCTATAAAAAAGATAAAATACACTCAAAGAATTATGTCGGTAAAATTAACTGCAGTAAAAAGAATGTACACTGAAATTGCATTTGAATTAACTGCAATTGCAGTTATTTTTAACTGCAATTGTAGTTAAAATAACTAATAATAATAACTAAGCCAAATCGGAATTGCTTCCCTGGTTTAGCTTGGAGTACATACTTGTTGTATAGTGCCTAGGGTTGCCATCCGTCCTCTTTTCCCCGGACACGGTCCTCTTTTTTAGAGCGTCCGGGGGAGTCCTCCTTTTTTCGGTAACTGTCCGGGGTTGTCCTACTTTTTGCACTTTTCTCCATAACTTTTTTTTATTCCTTTGCTACTTCGTCGCTGTTATTTCAATTGACTTGGCATCACTTACTTTGATTGCCAAAATGTGAAGCTTAAGCCCCGTTCACATTATCACACAAGTGCTTATACTTTTCTTCACACAAGTATGACAAAAAGTATGCTGAAAGTGTCAAGTTGTCAAAAAAGTATAAAAGAAAACCTTTTCAGTGTTCAGACTGTTATCGACACACACAACAAATAAATTAAAACAGTCATTTTTTTCTTCTATTATTACTTTTTTTCACCACTAGTTGTTTTTAATCTTTGTTTAACATTTATTTGTGAATAACACAACACTTGTGTTGAGACAAATGGTAACTTTATGAAAAATTTCAAAAAATGTCAAAAAATTGTGACCGTATTTTAAATTGTGTGCACCCATTTTGACATGTGTGTAACGAACAGTGTTCAACACTATTATATGTACATTTTCGTTATACAACACATTTCTGACATGTATAACACACTTGTGTGATAATCTAAACGGGGCTTTATCAGCAGTGAGCCAATTGTTCAATTTTTAAAAAAATTTAACATTACTTTTAATGATGAAAATTTATTTAATGAATTGTTTGTCCTGAAAAATTATGTAAACAATTTTAATTCAAGTAACACGACTGATAACAAGTTTTGGTGCGATTTTTTTTTATTAAAAATTATGTTTTCTATGAAATAAAAAAACTTGTTGAGTGTTATTTTTGCTTACCAGTACAAAAGGCCAACGTAAAACCAGAGCTTTAAAGAATTAATTCCTTCTTGTATGAATTCACTACCAATCGAATTCAATTTTCTCTAGAATTGAATGAATTCCTTTTCTTAAGTAATTCACTTAATTCGTTCAACTGAACGCGTTCATCAAACAACAAATTCAAAGAGCGTTTAATTTCACTTTCGTTTAGTGAATTAAAAAAAAACGTTCACTGAATTGCAAAAAAATTACGTTCACAGAATTAAAAAAAATACGATCACTGAATTGAAAAAACAAAAAATTACGTTCACTGAATAACAGGCTTTGAATTCAGTGAACGTAAAAGAAAACATTTATTTATAAATAAAACTTGTAATACGAGTACTAAACAATTTTACATTGTTTGCTAGTAAAAATAAACAAATTATATATTAAGTGTTAGGGAAACCCGATGTTTTTTGGAACTTGATTTTTTAATCATGTAGTTACATTTCTGATATTATTAGAGTCAAATAAAATTTTGATATGAATTTTCAAGAGTTTTATGAATATTTGAAGAAATGCGATAGTAATAGATTGATTCAAATTGGAAGCGTTGAAAAACATTCCTGAAACCCTTTACAATTCGTATCAAGAAATTATAGAAATGTACGTTCCTGAAAATGTATGCACTGAATTGGTTAATTTTCATGTTTTTTTTTGTTTTTTTATGTGCCACTAATTTAAAGTTCAGAATGATTTTTTTATTTTTTGTGAATATCCTTTAGTGGGAATAAAAATTGTTTTATTTATAAAATAAATTCTTATTTGTATTTTTTTGCGTTGTTGATTTTTGTAAAATTATTTTATTAAATTTTTGAGGTTGACGTCCTCTTTTTCTCAAAATGGAAATGGCAACCCTAATAGTGCCAAATAAAGAATTTAATGTATCATCTCTGATAAAATAAGCAAGCCAACAAACAACGAAACCAATACTACATATATAGTACGAAACAAAACAACAACATTTTTTTATAATTTCAATTCCAAATTGTACCTATACTGATGCTAGGTAAACGGAGTAAGGGGAACATTTTGTAAAATGTATGTGCATAGGAAGGTAGCCAATGAAATGGATTGTTTTGTTGTTTTATCAATATATGAGTGTATTTTGTTAAAGTGTGAGTGTGAAATGTTACATACACATGTTCGAAATGCAAGTGTATGTGTGTTATGACAGCATTTGTATGATTGTGGCAAACCAGTATTTTACATAAAGTGGCCTGTCAAAAAGCGGTGAATGAACCATAAAACATAAACTTTTTTCTTATTTACATTCGAGTAAAATAGTATGAATATTTATGCTGCATTTTGTTATGATATTTAAACTTGTTTTTAATATATTCTAAAAATATACACACATTTCCTATTTATTTTGCCTTCTTATTCTCTTTGTGTCACTGTTTTCCTCTCTTGGTATGTAACATCACACTTTTTTATCACTCATTTAAATGCATAGCCTTCAAGAGTGCCAATTTAGTAATTTTTTAGCTATATCTAGCGATTTTTTTTATCTGGCCATAAAAAAAAGCTTTGTAATGCATCTAGTAGAGATTCAAAAGACTTAATTCAATTTAAGTTTAATTTAGAAATATTTAAATTCAGACTTTAAAAATTTTCATATATCATTCCGTTAAACAATTCTTTAAGTATTAATTCATAAGCTTTATTCCCAAAGCTTTAATAGCAATTGAATGAATTTCCAACTTGAATCATTGAGATCACAAGTTCATTCAACATTTTACTAGTTGAATTACGAAATTTTATTATTATTCACTTAGTGCTGTGCAGTTTGAAACACATAATCAAACCAAAGCACACAAGTTATAACAAAGCATAGAACACTATTTTTTTGAGATGAATTTTAAACATTTTCAATTGTATAATGCTAATATTTCAGCATGTAATTGCAAATTAAAATTTTTCATTTGATGACTAAATGAATGAAAATCTTCACCTTCTTACTAAATGAATTCAGGTAATTTATTTTCATTCAATTATAATTTAATCAAAATATAATGAATTCATATAATTTAAAGCTTTTGGGAATTAAGCTATCGAATTAGTTCCATAATAATGCTATTACGGAATTAAATTCAACCCAAATTTCATTAATTTTCAAAAAGTGAATTAATGAATTAATTCTTTTAAACCTTTGGCATCTAGCCGAAGCCTAGCCATTTTTGGTGGGTCTCATACTTTAGGTTAAACATTAACTTAAACACTAAACAAAAGAAAATGTCAAAAAATTGTATACAAAACAACAACAAATTTTTGGGTTAACTATTAGTTAACGCTTAAACTTGCAGTGTGAGATCCACCGTTTGTTAGCAGTGATTTTTATACTTTCTGTTAACCTATTAATACTGCATTTAGACTGAGCAAAAACTAGCTAGTTTTTGCCTCTTGTTAGTTTTCAATTGTCAAAACGCATATACATATAAGAAACAGCCAAAAACTAGTTTTTTGCGAAAACTGGGTAGTTTTTGCTCAGTCTAAATTCAGTACATATGTGTTTTTTATTACAATTCGAATTTTTGAAATTTTTTCGTAGCTACCCTATTAAAAAAATTAATGATGTACAACATGCAATCATATCTTTTTCTGATGTTGCCCAAAACAAAATTTGATCCGAAAAATGGTGGATCATGCTGTATTCATTTATATGCACCGTAGATCTAATATGATGCAATACGATCCGAAAATGGGTTTATCTAATCATATAAAATTGGATGTGACGTAATGACAATCAAAAACGATTTTCAATAGAATAGACGATTTAATGCAATATGAGCGAACTTTGAATGAAGTATTTTTGTCTAAAGGTATCAAATAAAATGTAACTTTATTGTACTAAATCTAATTATATATAGTAAGATAAACCCATTTTTCGGATCGTATTTCATCATGTTAGGTCCAAGGTGTATCTAAATTAATACAGTACGATCCACCACTTTTCGGATCAAATTGTAGTTTAGGCTATACCAAAAAAAGATACGTTTGTATTTTATAACATCTAACTTTTTTTACTCGGGTATTTGTAGCGATTTTTTTTTTTTTTGAAATCTAGACATTTTTTTTGTGGTAGATTTGACAACATTGACAACAAGTTTACCTGAGCTAAGAAGTTACCATTTTCAAGTTTTAATTATTTTTTCCTGTTTGCTGCTCATTTGCCTTTTGTTCTTTTTTGAATTCTGTCTTTAATGATGAATGATTATGCGTACGTTGCCATGTTTGGAAGGAAAATCCCTTTCACTAATTTCATTTCTTATTTTTAAATACATACATTTTTTACGCATCTTGTTTTCTTGTTCACTTCATTTCATTTTCATCCATATGTGCACGTTTCATTTGAATATGTGGGGATTTTTCTGCATACTTGAGGTAAAAATTGGATTTTCTACTATTAAAATGTTGAAATTTAAAATTTTCCCTCCGTTTACCATATGGTATTTTTGAAACTTGTTTATTTGTAGGTGGTTTATGTTGTTTGTAATTTTCCAATTGTTTCCATATGTTAAACGTAAATTTTAAGGTGTTATAAATACTATGGGTATTTTTTTAATACATTGTTGTATCACGTTCATTTAATTATACATACAATACTGAAGGTATAACTTTCGACACCTTTTTAGAAATCCTTTGAAAATGCGCACCACTTAATTGCTTAAAATTATTTGTATACCAAGTAATAGAAGAGTTTTGGACTAACGTTTCCCAAAGTGTCCAATTTATAGTCATTTATAAAGAACAGATGTAAAGCTAGCCCATACGCTACGCAATATCATTGCAAATATTATTGCCGATATTAGGTCCATTCGATTACTGGATAATTTGTACAAATTTTTACTGGATGGCGTTCGTTACCACAAATACTCAGTAAACAGAAAGAAAAAAGAGAGAACAAAGTGACAGTGTAGGCCCAGAGTAAAGGTATAATTAGTTTGTACGTAACGTGCCGTGAAGAATCAGCTGATTTGTTTTTGTTCTATGAAAAGGCATTTCAGTCATTAGTTTGTCTGTAACGTAACGTTCCGTGCCGGATGAACCTCTTGAAAACAGAAAAAAGGTAATGATATATCATTATTGGTAATGCAGACATCAATGAGCTGTCATTACCAATATTTTGCTGGGTATCTATTAGGGTATTCAATTAATCGGCTTTTTATTTTAATCGATTAATCGTGCAAATAATTATTCGGGTTTTTTTCTTAACCGGTTAATCGAACAAAATTTTAAAATTAATCGATTAATCGAAAAAATTTTATGTAAAATAATATACATTAAGGGGCTGCATGAGTGCAATCGGTTTGTTGTAGTCATTAAATCACATGGTGCTAGCGTGTGTGCATTACGATTCAAACCACCCTGTTACGACTAGACAACAAATCAAAACGTAAGCGAGCTTAAGCATTCGACATGACAACGAAAAAAAGCAATAAGTGATTGTTGTGACACACGATCGTTCGCTACTATAACATAGCAATTAGTGCTTTCAACTAGTGTTGCAGTATCGCAATGAATGCTATGGTGCTATGGTGTGTTGTGTTATAATATGTAGTAGTAATTTCGTAGTGAAGGGTTTTATAAAACGCAAAAGTATAAATGTACACTCAGATAAAAAATTTGGTAAAAAATTTGTAGTTTCCAATCGTACTTTGCTATTTTTATACTGTATATTTTTAATTTATATAGTATAAAAATAAAAAAAAAAACATAAACTTGTAAAATTAAAAAAAAAATTATCGTAATTAAAAACTTGGAAAAAAATAAAAAAATTATAAAAATGGCTGGAATAAAATTTTAATTGTCAATATCTCGGAAACTAAAAGCGCTAGAGAAAAACTATTTTCACCAGAGGTCAAAACCCACCCCCAATACCCCGATATCGAAACTAAATTTTGACTTGCATTGCTAGGTTTTTATCAGTTACAAATATTTTTATCAGTATCCATTGACCTTCTTGCAAAAATGATATTAAAAAATTAAAAAAAAAGAAATTTATATTAAAAAACTGATTTAAAAAAATTTAATAATTTATAATATAACATACGCTAATTTTTTGCGTGTGGAGTTTTCTAAAAACCCTACTCAATATTCCTTAATGTATTCGCCGCATTAGAGCTTTGTTTTGGTATCATTAGAGTATTTGACATAGAGTTGTGAAATTTCGATACTTTTTGAGTACTCAATACTACTCAATACTTTTCAATTGAGTACTCGATACTACTCAACACTTTTAACGGTTTTTCTGAATTTAAAAATAAAAATGTTATGAATTCGTATTTATTAGGAAAAATAATAACAATTCACATACAGGTGTTAAATAACTATTGTTACTTACATTTTAATTAATTTAAAATAAATTAAATAAATAATTTTTCTAAAAAAATCGTTACAAATTTCCTTGTTTCACAAATAGAGTTGCATTTTCAGAGTTGTATTTTTAGGGTACTATTTTTAGAGTTGTATTTTCATACGAAAAATTCACATTTCTACGGAAAATTGCATCTTTAAAAGTATTGAGTAGTACCGTTTTAGTATTGAGTACTCAAAAAAACAGTCAGTATTGAGTACTCAATACCGGAATACTCAATACTTTTACAACTCTAATTTGACATATTAAATAGTTGAAATCATAGATGGGCACAAGTACATTAAGTACAAGTACCAAGTTTCAAATGTACTTTGTAATGAGTACCAATTACTAGGGAAGTACTTGATACTTAAGTACCAATACCTTAAAATGTACTAGGTACTTGCTAAGTACACTTGGTACTTGCTAAGTCCAAGGTACTTGCTAAGTACACTTGGTACTTGCTAAGTACTATGGTACTTGCTAAGTACCTTTGGTACTTGTTAAGTACTATGGTACTTGTTAAGTACGTTTGGTACTTGCTAAGTTCTATGGTACTTGCTAAGTACCTTTGGTACTTATTAAGTACTATGGTACTTGTTAAGTACCTTTGGTACTTGCTAAGTACCTTTGGTACTTGCTAAGTACTATGGTACTTGCTAAGTACCTTTGGTACTTGTTAAGTACTATGGTACTTGTTAAGTACCTTTGGTACTTGTTAAGTTCTATGGTACTTGTTAAGTACCTTTGGTACTTGTTAAGTACCATGGTACTTGTTAAGTACTATAGGTACTTGCTAAGTACTATGGTACTTGCTAGTACCTATAGTACTTAACAAGCTAAGTACTATGGTACTTGCTAAGTACTATAGGTACTTAACAAGTACCATAGTACTTAAAAAAGTCCCAAAGGTACTTAGCAAGTACCATTTTTATATTTTATATTTATATTTATACCATTATATTTTTATCAGTATCCATTGACCTTCTTGCAAAAATGATATTAAAAAATTAAAAAAAAGAAATTTATATTAAAAAACTGATATAAAAAAATTTAATATAAAAAAATTTAATAATTTATAATATAACATACGCTAATTTTTTGCGTGTAGAGTTTTCTAAAAACCCTACTCAATATTCCTTAATGTATTCGCCGCATTAGAGCTTTGTTTTGGTATCATTAGAGTATTTGGGATTTTTAAAATACTACCAACCAGCTTAAAAAATAGTACTTTTCCGACCTCTATAGTACCAAAAATTTATTTCATTTAATTTTTTTATCATTACAAATTGACAAAAAAAAAACTCATGTTATATGTAACTCATACAGCAATAGAAAAACGTAAAAATTTTAGTTAAAACTTGTAAAAATTAGTTTAAAAAAATGCTATCAGACTACTTTTGTAAAGTATTTGTATGATAAGAACAGTAAAAACCAAACTGTCAAATACATATACAAAATTTTAGTTATATTTGAATAAGTAGTAAACAGAAAATAACAATTTAACCTGCTAAAATCAGCAATAAATAATAATTAGTAGACTAAAAAAATCAAAAAAAATTTTAAATCTTGAAAGTTTTTTTTGCAATTTTTTTAAAACTAATAAAATCTAGTCTTCTGAAATCAGCAGTTTACTATTTTTAGCAACCATTTCCGTTGATTTTAGCAGGATAGACTGTTATTTTCATTCAAATAAATTTAACTTAAAAATAACAACATTTTTTTAGATACAACAGTTTATTTTTACTATTTTTAGTCTACTAATATTAATATTTTGTGCAGATTTTAAAGTATAATTTTTTATTTTCAATAAACTAAAAGTTAACTTAAATATAACTAAAATTTTGTAAATTTAACAGTTTTATTTTTGCTGTTCTTAATATATCTGCTAATCTCAGCAGTTTCTTTTGTAAGGCCATTTTTACCTAATTTTTAGTAGCTTTTTCTGCTATTTTTAAAGATTATTTCTGTGAGTGTAGGGTTCAGATTTTAAAGTTCGTGAAAACTGTATTCAACTTCGTTTTAAAGCGAACATTATTTTAAAAGTATTTACGGATCTATTCCACTTTGTGAACGTCATAAGAATTTTTCGAATCAACAATTTGATTGACAATCGAATTAAATGAATTTAATGATTAAATTAGGTGGATTAAGAATTCATTCGATTCTTCGAAATAGGGTATAGGTATTTAATCATTCAGAATTGAAAATCGAATGAGTTAAATCTTTAGGATCTCGTTTCAAAAAACACAAAAATTTATAGATTTCTTAATTCTCCTAATTTTTAATATTTTTTTTTGTATACGTATTTTAATGAAACATGCGAAAGAACATTTTGTATTTGTTTAACTTGAGTTTTCAATAGTAACATCTAATATTTTCAATATAAGGATTTTTTATTTAAAACTCCGATATTTGATGTTATCGCTATAAACGCAATAATATGTATGAAAATTAAAAAAGCACAAAAAATTTAAAAGTAGGAAAATGTGTAAATAGTACTAAATGAGTCAGAGGAGTACCATAGTACCTTTGAGGTTCCAATAGTACCACAAAAAGTACTATAGTACTAACTTTATCATCCCTGATATATATATATCAGTGGTCGTCACCCATAGCCACCAGTGGCCGATCATAATCGGCTTTGCATACATACACAACAGGGATGATAAATGGGATTTTCAAAATAGTACCAACCTGCTTAAAACATAGTACTTTTTCGACCCGCATAGTACTTTTTTTAAAATTTTTGTATTATAAATTAAGGGGTTACATGACATTCGCGGCAGAGAAAACAGACAATGGCTCATATGAATAAAAAATAGATATTACTAATAGGGGGAAATACAGGGTTTTTTAAGCAATTAATTCACAAATCTAGTCTGCTTGGGAGTAGACTAGAAAATTAATTTTTTAATTTTCGTTTACATTTCATGCTATTCTACCTGCCAATTGCTAAATTTGGAGTTAAAAGCCATTCCTAAGCCCAAAGTAATTACTTCGAAGTAATTGCTAAGTTTTATTCATATGACCCAATAACTCAGTCAAAAACAAACATTTTTCCAAAATTTTTATTATTGTAGAGAATTGAACAAATTACAAGAAAAAAAATTCAAAAAAAATATATTTTTCACTCCAACATGGTTTTATAGAGCTCCAAACTGGCGGCAGAGAAAAAAAAACGTGGCCTCGTGGTTGCGGCGCTGGGAGTTGCAAAAATTGTCAGATCTGGAAAAAAATGACTTTTTTAAATCTTAACAAAATTGGTTATCGTATGAATAACCAATCGAATAATAATAAAAAATTTTTAAATTTTTGGTGATGTTCCAAA
This sequence comes from Leucophora obtusa, assembly GCA_949987735.1. Lineage (NCBI taxonomy): Eukaryota > Metazoa > Arthropoda > Insecta > Diptera > Anthomyiidae > Leucophora > Leucophora obtusa. Next base: position 107,295,356 of record OX465295.1, on the reverse strand, counting down.
TTTCAAAGTGTGTTTTTTCGAAAAAAATATTGTCTTTAAAAATTCATAAAAAAATCGAAAAAAAATTTATTATTATTCGATTGGTCAGCTTTGTTGTGCATGGTACTGCATTAAAAAGTTTTAGCATTTCAGCAGATGGATTAAACTTTTGACAATTGAGTAACTTGTAAAGTATATATTTAATTTAAGAAGAGCTTCTTATAACTCTTATTAAATTTAAAAATTTTAGAACCAAAAATAATTCGAATTCTCACCAAGAGGAATTAAAGTTTCTACGAACATTACCTTGCCAGACTCAAATTTTTGTAGCTAAAAATCATTCACTATTATCATCATTCTTTAAAAAAATATATAAATATTTAGAATTATCAAAAAATATGAAAATTCATAAAAATATGAAAAAGCAATAATATATTTTATCCCCAAATGATCCCCTAAAATTTCGTATCATCCCCAATAAATCCCCAGTTCTACAAACGGAAGTTTTTATCCCCATTGAGGATAAAATTACCAATTTGGGGATAAATCCCCCAAACTGGCAACACTGTTATACATAACTTTTCAGTAACACTAAAACCATGGTGTTGATTGCTTAAGTTCACAATAATATGATGTGGTAATGTACTGTTATCATCCTCGCTAAAAAAATGATTTGATTCGTCTCACTATTCCTATGCTTTTTTGCTATGGTCAGTTTAGGGGATTTATCCCCAAATTGGGGATTTTTTTCGTCAATGGGGATAAAAATTTCCGTTTGTGGATCCGGGGATTTATCGGGGATGACACGAAATTTTAGGGGATTCTTTGGGGATAACATTTTATTGCCTTTTTATATTTTTATGAATTTATAATAATTCTAAATATTTATATATTTCTTTTAAGTATGATGGTAATAGTGCATGATTTTAGGCTACACAAATTTGTGTCTGGAAAGTTAATGTGCGTACAAATCTTAATTCCTTTTGGTGAAAATTTGAATTCCTTTTGGTTCCAAAATATTTAAGGTTATTCGGATGTAATATGAGTTATAAGAAGCTCTTATTAAATTAAATATATACTTTACATGTTATTCAATTGTCAAAAATTCAATCCATCTGCTGAAATATTAAAACTTTTTTATAAAGTACCATACGCAACAAAATGTCTGAAGCTGGTGAATCGGAAAACTTTGATTCTGAAATATTTAAAACGAAAAAATTTAACTCCCATTTTTTTATGCTGTTATTCAAATTTGTTTGTTCTTTTTTTATAATTTGTTAGAATTACAAAATTTATTGAGTTTGAGTGTATAAGGTACCGATAAGAATTAAATAAATATGGTATTTTTACATTAATTTAAAAAAAAAAGTTAACGAATACGAATTTTTCTAGAAAATAAAAATTGGGGTTTCTCGACTATAACAAATTGAAAATTGGGGATTTTTGGGGATAACAATTTGAAAATTTGGGATAAAGTCTGAAAAAAAACTGGCAACACTGGCCATGGTGTTTTTTTTTGTTGTTTGTACTGATTTAATCGTTATGAAAAGTAAAACCACACAACTCGTTATGGCTTGTAGGCTATCATGTGTCTTGAAATCTCATTTAAGATGAATCGTTCAGCCCTTTAATATACATATGTACATACACTTCTTGTGTTTTTAATAATTTTATTTAAAAAAAGGAACAAAAGAAATTCAGTAACTCTTCTGAAATCCATTATAATAAAAAAAATAATAGTTAAGATCAGATTTTGTCATTATTTTTTATTTTTTTGTCCCCTCTTTCATATATTAAAATTTTATCCGAATCGGGGAGAACCACACGGCAATGAGTTAAAGAATAATGCATTAAGCACATAGACGACAGCAGCTACACGACTACAGCCTGTCAAAAATAAAATTCACACGTTTATATGAAAACGATTATTTTGACACCAACACAGCTACACGGCTACACGACTACTTTTGCCGCTGTAGTCAACTTAAGCATTAAACACATAGACGACTGCAGCTACACGACTACAGCCTGTCAAAAATAAAATACACACGTTTATATGAAAACGATTATTTTGACACCAACACAGCTACACGGCTACACGACTACTTTTGCCGCTGTAGTCAACTTAGGATAATTTCTATTTTTGTTGGCTACAAAACAAAAATAGTGTTGACAATATAACAAAATATGTAAAACAGGACAATTTTTCCCGCTAGAGGCGAAATAAAATCGCTAGTTCTGACTAGAAAATCACCGTTTTGGGAATACTGAAGAAACAGCTGTTTATATTTTACAATTGTTTGAAGGTTTCATTAATTTATATATGGAAATAATTTTATTGTGATGTTTTGTAAAAAAAATGGATCTTACAAAATTAACAAAATATTCCTCAGCCATTATTTTAGAAGCACAAACCAAAAAAAGATTAATATTTATCAAAACGTCAGATGTTTACTATGTTGCTGTCGTTTTCAAAAAAATTAAGTAGCTGACTACTCGACTACAATTGCAGCCAGCAGCATTTGTAGTCGTGTGATTTTTTTTCGGCAATTTACATTTTAAAAATATGTCAGATAATAAATTAGTTTACATCATGAGTTTTAATTTGCAATTTTTTACACAATGGACGATGAAAGAAAAGTGCGTTCAAAAATAATTAAATATTTTTAACAAAACCAAACATGAGCTGTATTTTCGTTTATACCTATCAACGTTAAGTATTTATAGCAAATCTACGTCAAACTGATTGGAGTATCAAATTTTTTTAAATAGTTAGTATTTATGATAGTTCCGGTATAATCGAACGTGCGTCAGCAAAACTTTTTAGGTAGTAACGCGAAGAAGTTACGCTAGGTGTGAAAATATAAAAACGTTGAGTTTTCAACGTTGATAATTATCCACGTTGTAAGTTGACGTGCATACGAAAAGTAATATGTTAGTTTTCGTTTAAAAAAGTTTTTATGTACTTTGTGCTTTTTTGAAAGTTAACGGATATAGTTAAGTCGAAAATACAGCTATGGACATATAAAAAAATTGCCAAAGAGACTAATGTACGCCGCCAAACGGTTTCAAAAGTGGTAAAAATGTATCTGGAACACCTAACAATTGAAAGGAAGCCGGGAACAGGAACAACGACTGGTTATCGTAACATTGGTAAGGCATATAAAGTTAAAAGCATCCTTTAGAGAGCTCCTAACACATCTGGCAGAAAAACAGCTCGGTTAGCCCAATGCTCGGACTTTTTTGTACGTAAAGTGAAACGTAAGGCAAGACTAAGGTTCTACAAAGTTCAAAAAGTTCCCGATAGAAACGCTTTTAAAAATTTGGAGGCCAAAACCAGAGCTCGAAAATTGAAATCAAATTTTATACAAAAATACAACTTTTGTGTAATGGACGACGAAACATATGCCCTGGCTGATTTTTCGCAGCTCCCTGGTCAAGAATTTTATGTTTCCGATGTTCGAGGAAATGTTGCGGAAAAATTTAGGTCGAAAAAGGAAACGAAATTCCCTAAAAATTCCTAGTATGGCAAGCCATATGTAGCTGCGGCCAAATAAGCCAGTCATTTGTGACATCTGGCTCTATAAACAGCGAAATTTATATCAAGGAGTGTTTGCAGAAGAGGCTTCTTCCATTTTTGCGTCAGCACAATGTATCCACTTACTTTTGGCCCGATTTAGCATCCTGTCACTACAGCAAGAAAGCGCTGGAGTGGTATAATGGTAATAATGTGGTTTTTGTACCAAAAGAGGCAAATCCACCAAACTGCCCGGAGCTCAGGCCAGTGGAGAGATATTGAGCTCTTGTTAAAAGAGAATTAAAGGGCACAAAAAAGGTCTCCCACGACATGCAAGATTTCAAACGTAGATGGACCACCTGCTCTAGAAAGGTGACAGAAACTACCATAAAAGCCTTAATGGTAGGGTTTCCGGAAAAAGTGGATAACTTTGTTCGTAGTGGTTAGAATTCCATACAGTTTTTTCTTGTTTGGTTTGAAGTCTTAAAATTCAGTGGTTTGTTTTTTATTTAACTTTATGTGCGTTAACATTTTTATGATCTCACTCCTTAGAAAATTTTTAGTATAAGAACCAAAACCTTTGCAGTTCACAAACAAAACAAACACATATGCAGTACTTCAAATATATAAACATGACATACACACACTTTTTTACAATTTCATATCATTTTTATTTATTTTTTATTTTCAATTAATGTTTTAATTGATATTATTACTACTTTAATCGAAATTTGTTTCAATTAATCGTATACAATTTTTAGTAGTTAATAGTATCATTTGAGTGATAAGGTGCAAAATCAATTAAAATTTTAATTGATATAATAAATTTCGTTGTTACAATTCGTTTTTAGTTTTTTCTGTGTACTAAAGTACACGCAGAAAAAACGGGGGAACTTAATCTAAGTGCTATGTAATTATACAACTACATAAGTACGAAGTAAGTTTTACAATTTTCTAGCAAAATATATATATTTTCGGATATTTTCCACTACACATGTATATACTTTGCAAGGATTGTATATATTTTACAAAAAAATGTGCATATTTTACTAGACCTTTGCAAAATTAACTTGAAACTTATTTAGTTGTATAATTACATAGCTCTTAAATAATATTCCCCCTGTTTTTTTCTGTGTGTACAAAAGCAATCCAAGAATTTTTAAAAACAGTTATTGTTAGTGCTATTTTTTATTTTTAATTGTATTTTTTATGCGGATAATGTTCATTTTAAGCAAATTAAATAAGCTCTACTACCTTTTTCAAAATTTTTTCTAGTTGGAGATTTTTTGGTGATATTTTTAGATTTATTTGGGGACAACGAAAAAAAGTATCTGGCAAGCCTGAGTGAAGGCCCAGAATAAGAGCGCAGTGATTTTTTCCATACATTTTGACATTTAAAAATCGCTGGATGTAGCTGTTGTGATATAGAATCTATTTACATATATATTTTAATAAAAAAAATTTTTTTTTCTTTCGATTACAACAACATGTGTTATTACTTCAGCCTATTTAAAATTCAAACCGTTCTCCAGTTATTATGCTTTTATGCATTGAAGATACAATACAAGTTTCTGATTTTTATTTGCAAACTAGAAATATATCAATAATAAGAAATATAAACTAAACAAGAATTTTTAAAATTCCAAAAAGTTCAACGAGATTTTTTATTTTTTTAATAACTACCAAAAATAACTGTTTACTGTAAAATTACGGTTTTGGTAGTTATTATGATATTAAAAATATCTGCTTTAAACAACCGTTACGAAATAACAGTACTTTTCGTTAGTTGTTTTCTTAAACAACCGTCATAAAAGTTGTTTTGCATTTTGCTATAAAAAAACAACTGTAATTACTATTAAAAACAACAACTACTGATTACTACACAAACAACTGTCATGTAATAACTGTCAAACTTTTTTGAGTGTACTAATTAAATAAATTGTGTATGACATCAGTTGTCAATTGTCTATAGATTACATTTCATAGACTTATACAGAGCTGCATTTTCATAAAATCTCGAGATTTTTCTATACCATGTACGAATACGAATTCACAATTCGTTCTATATTAAGTCCTAAGTTAACATTTGTCGTAAATTTGACAATCTTCTATGGGTTAAACTTCAAAAATCATGCTATTTTACAACGATAGCACTTAAACTGTGATGCGAAATCATCATAATATGTTGCTAATGATCACAATATTTTCTTAAAGATCATAATATATTCCCAGTGATCATATCATGGTAATAATGCAAAAAATTTTGTGATAATTTAGGATATTGTAGTCATATTATGAATTTCGTGCACTTTTTTATATTTTTTTGTTTTTCAATTATTGTTCATTGCAGTCTCAGTGTAGAAACGGTAATGACATATCATTATTTTTTTGGACTACCAGTAATGACACCCACTTACCTTCTGTATTATTTTAAAACATATAATAATGAGTTACTAATAATGACTTATTTTTATCATTATTTCAAATAGAAAATAATTTTTTAGATTTTTTTCAAAATTTTTTGAAATATATTTTTAGATTCAATATTTTTTAAACACTGGTAAGGATATATGTAACCACATATTTTTTTGTTTTGTTGGCGAGTAAGCTTACTTGTGTGCAGCAGGTCAATTGTGTTTTTATCTATTAAATATTACATGTCGATATAGCTCAGATGGTAGAGCTGTTGACTGGCAATCTGTAGACCCAGGTTCGATTCCCGCACCAGCAAATTTTATTTAAAAAAAAAATACAATAAAAAATATTTTTTTTTATATAATTTATTTTTTAGAAAATCTATTTTTAGACTCATTATTTTTGTCAGTACTGGTAAGCACATAGGTAACGATATATTTTTTGATTTTTCGTATGCTGGTGTGTAACGACAACTCATTATTTTTCGCGACATCGCCATATAAAGGTAATAAGAAATGTAATAACAAAAGTAACTAGTTACCATTACCAAGTATGTAGTTACATAACCACATATCTGGTAATGATTTTCTACACTGGGGTGTTTAATGTTATAAATTAACGCTGTTATTCAAAAAAACTTTTTAATTTAGCTTTAAAATATAAATTTGCTAAATCATTCATTATCTCTATTAAACCTTTAATATACGAGTAAAACGGTTAAAGTCGGGCATGCCCACTATACAATACCCTACAGCAGTCTGGTTAAAATCCAACTAATGTTTGGATCCGAAATTCGAATGGGTTAAAATGGGACCTGTGTCAAAATTTTCTATAATGTGAGTCAGCGAACCAAATTTCATTAAAATATCTTAATATTTGCGACCTGCAGTTTGTAACCAAGCCAATTTTGGGGGGACCCTTATATGGGCACTGGGTCTAAACATGGACCGATATTCACCAAAATCAATAGGCTTCGTCCTTGGGCCAACATAGGTCTGTGTACCAAATTTCATCAAAATATCTTAATATTTGCGACCTGCAGCCAAGGTTGCCATCCGTCCTCTTTTCTCCGGACACCGTCCTCTTTTTTAGGGCGTCCGGGGCAGTCCTCCTTCTTTTTCAGTAAGTGTCCGGGGTCGTCCTACTTTTTGCACTTTTCTCCATAACTTCTTTTATTGCTTCTAAATCAATCGCAATAGTTGTTATCTCAATTGACTTGGCATCACTTACTTTGATTGCCAAAATGTGAAGCTTATGAACAGTGAGCCAACTATTGAATTTAAAAAATATTTAACATTGCTTTTAATGATGAAAATGTATTTAATGAATTCCTTGTCATGAAAAATTATGTAAAAAACTTAAATTCAATTAACACGACTAATAACAAGTTTTGGTGCAATTTTTTTTTATTAAAAATTATGTTTTCTATGAAATGAAAAAACAAAAGCGCAATTCATTTACTGTTATCGGTTCGTTATTTTGTTCTTATTAAAATTGTATGCAGGCTGTGAAATTTCAAAACAACATGATATCAGTAGAGCGCGTTTTGTCTTGTTATCATCAACGCTGCTGATAATGTGTTAAAATATATAAGTTAAAAAAAGGCTAAAGTTTAGTCTCAAAAATTGTGTGATGAATAGAATTCAAAAACTCAAAAGATTTTATGTAGAGATTAGTAATAGAAATAATATAAAATTAAAATTTAAAAAATTTTTAACCCGCTCGGGTTCGGCAGCATGTTAATGTTTGAAATTTAATTCCAAATATCTCCGCTAGGGGCTGCCGGAAAACCATAAAAGTAATACACACTATTTCTTGCGCATAGATCTACATTTCCATGAAGTTTGGTCGGAAAATTTCCAGCCATTGAAATTCCCGTGTCAATGGGTTAAAAAAAAAAAAAATTACCTTCAATGAATTAAAAAAAAATACGCACACTGAATTAAAAAAAAAATTACGTTCACTGAATTAAAAAGAAAAAATACGTTCACTGAATTGAAAAAATACGTTCACTTAATTGAAAAATAAAAATTACGTTCACTGAATTCAAAGCCTGTTTTCTGCCGTTCAGTAGAAGAAAACATTTCTATGTAAATAAAATTTGTAATACGAGTACTAAGCAATTTTACGACGTTTGCTAGTAAAAATAAATTATATATTAACACGATGTTTTTTGGAACTTGATTTTTTAATCATGTAGGTTGATAAACTGCATCGGGTTTCTCTAATATATAATTTGTTTATTTTTACTAGCAAACGCTGTAAAATTGCTTATTGTTCGTATTACAAATTTTATTTATGAATAATGTTGAACGCATTCACCAGTGAATTAATTTATTTGATTCAATAAAAAGAACTAAAGCAATTGAATTCATTCGTATCAAAATAAATCGAACGAAAATAAATATGAATTAATTCCATTCAATATATGGTGCTTTTTGAATTAACTCACCGAATTTTTAATTCACAATTGAAAAACTTAATTAAGGAATTAATTATTCAAAGCTCTGCGTAGAACTTATATTTTCTTTAATCAAGGCGCAGTGGACCCCAAAACGAAATAAATTAATCCAGAAACTATTTCTAATCTTATTAGAGCCAAATATAATTTTGATATGAATTGCCAAAAGTTTTATGAATATTTGAAGAAATGCGACAGTAATATATTGATTCAAATTGGAAGCGTTGAAAAACATTCCTGAAACCCTTTACAATTCGTATCAAGAAATTATAGAAATGTATGTTCCTGAAAATGTATACAATGAATTGGTTAATCGTTATGTTTTTTTTTTGTTCAGAATTTAAAGTTCAGAATCATTTTTTTGTTTTTTGTGAATTTTTTTTAGTGGGAATAAAAATTGTTTTATTTATAAAATAAATTTTTATTTGTATATTTTATCGCGTTGTTGATTTTTGTAAAATTAATTTATTAAAAAAATTGTCCTCTTTTTTAAGACCAATGTCCTCCTTTTTTAAGGTTGACGTCCTCTTTTTCTCAAAATGGAAATGGCAACCCTACCTGCAGCGTATAAACAATATAATTTTGGGGGGACCCTTATATGCGCACTAGGTCTAAACATGGACCGATTTTAACCAAAATCAATAGGCTTCGTCCTTGGGCCGACATAAGTCGGTGTACGAAGTTTCATCAAAATGTCTTAATATTTGCGACCTGTAGAGTGCGCACAAGAATGCATGGACAGACAGACGGACGGACGGACGGACAGACGGACATCGTTAAATCGAAATAAAAAAATTCTGAGGATCGGTATACTATAAGGTGGGTCTAGGACCAATATTTTTTGGTGTTACAAACATCAGCACAAACTTATAATACCCTGACCACTAGAGCGTACCACCTTACAGGCAAAAAAAAAAAGTGCGCCGTACACCTTCCAATATGAAGTATTTTTTCAAGGAGGTTTCAAAAAAAGTTTTATTTTTTTTGCCGAACGTAGAGGTCGCCATTTTACATTTTTCGTTATATTTTTGGTATTTACAGTCGGATCTTAAAGTATGATACATCGATGTTTTTCTCTCGAGGAGACCAGTGTTTTGCTCTAAGGACATTTTGACCTCAAGTATCCCGTTCTAGTAGTTACCCACCAGATCTCAGTTGCTACAACCCTAATGTCAGAAAATTAAAGCTCGCAAAAAATCATTAAACTTTTGCTAAGGAAGTTTTTCGCTAAACCCAGTAGAAATTTTTTTTATATATTGGTTGCTGAACGTAGGGGTTGCCTTTTTAAATTTTTTTGAATTGGATTTTTAACTATATAGCAAAACACTGGTCTCCTCGAGGCAAAAAATCGATATATCACACTTTAAAATCCGATTTTAAATGCCAAAGCTATAACAAAAAATTAAAAAAGGCGACCCCTACGGTCGGCAAAAAAAAAATTTTTTTTTTTGAAATCGCCTTCCAAAAATACATCATATTGGAGGGTGTACGGCGAACTTTTTTTTTGAGGTACGGTCTACTGACCACGTAGTGGTGTAGGGTATAAAAATTATATTCAAAAACATACAATAAAAGTTTATTAATTTTGTTTTTAATTCTGGCAACACTTTTTATATTCTTTCTTTTTATTGTTAGTGATACATGAATTTAGTGAACGATTGACTCGGTAATTGTAGGTAAATATATTGTTTTGTAAATTTTGAAAATTAAAATGTTTTATTACAAATCAAAACATATTAAAAGACGATTTTTAAATATTACTGGGAAGTAATAATGGGAACAAACTGTGTTAAAGAAAAGTATTCGAATATCGAGTATGGTTTTATTATAAATGCATCACTATTTTATTGAATTTGTTTTTAATTTATTTTCATGCAAATTTGGGAAAATTTTCGAAAAAAGAGTTTAGTCTTGGAATTTTTGCAATTTTTTTTTCGGTTGGATACAAAATGTTGTATTCCATCTATTCTTGGGTGGATGACTCTGACTCTTAAACAATTCATTTAATCATTGTAAATTCACATTTTTTAGTTTTCTACAGTGGCTTTCTTTTTCCAAACTTTATCAAACAGATATTTTAGGCTATACCCTACTTTAAGCGTTTAATAAATTTTTCTTTATTAATCATTTGTGAATATTCTTTTTGCAAAATTAGCTTAAAAATCTGTAATTAGGCTATTTTAAAAGTTTTTGAATGACACAGTAAGTAAATAATAATTTTATTGAAGCTTGCTAGACAGCTTTCATTTAGCTCAGACTTCTAGGGTAGACCAAATTGTTTCTTCCGCAAATATGTCACTATTAAAATTCCTATTTTTTGTGTTTTTGTGTTTAATATGTATTATTTTATTTAACAGTTTTTACAACTTCATTTCATAAAATCTCAAACTAGAATGACGCTTACTAATCGATTATGCTCTTAAAAAATATATTGATCATGTTAAGGCACATTTACACGAGAGAGAAAACTGCTAGATATAGAGTAAAAAACACCCATAAATAGCTTAAATCATTCACAGCTGAGCTATTTAGAGGTGAGTTTTGCTATATCTCTAGCGGATTTTCTCGCGTGTAATTTAGTGCTGGTATATACTCGATACTACCCGATATTTTCGATTTGGATACTCGATACTACTCGATACTTTTAACGGTTTTTAAATTTAAAATTTTTTGAAATTTTTTAGCAAAATTTTTTTAAAAATGTTTACGTTAATTCAAAATTTAAATTTATAAACATATTTTTAAACTTTTCACCAACTATTAATTGCGTTTTTCATAGTTTTTTAATATATGTATACTTTTAAATATTTGATTTCTGATTTTTTCTTTTAGCAGAGTTGTAGTTTTGTGATAAATATTTTAGCGGAGTCACATTTTTGTGGTAAACATTTTAGTGGAGTTAAATTTTTATATATTCTGTCTGTCCAAAATGCAACTCTGAAAATATCGAGTAGTAGTTTTGAGTATCGAGTACCCAAAAAATTGACAAATACTCGATACTCTATACACTGATAGAATTTTGTGCAGAGTATTAATGAATTTGTTCATTAATCCAATGATTTTTTTCATTGAAAAGTCCCCAAAGAACGCGTTCATTAAATCAATGAAACGTATTCATTAAATGAAAACTAATTGAAAAAAATATATTTTTTTGTGTTACTTTTTTATTTATTGTTTACTTTTATTTTATTAATTTTTATTTGTACATATATTTCTTTTTTGTTTTTATAACGTTTTTGACATCTCCCTGAACTCGACTTGAACCCGCAATCACCAGAATGTAAACATTACCGCGTTACCGATTCATCTAAATAGCCAAAATAAAATGATGTAATTATTTGGACTTTTATATTTAATTAATTTCAGTTTGCAACCCTAGCGTTCATTATTGGAACATATATCTATTTTAGTAATTAGCAAATTCAAAACCCTTATAAAAATTATAGTATATCTTACGGGTTAGTTGAAAATATATAATGAAAAAATTCATGTAATTAATGAATTTTTCATTAATTCAATGAAACTTTTTCATTAACTCAATGAATTCAGATTAATGAAATCGATTCATTAATAGTATGAACGAAAATTCTATCAGTGTACACACTAATATTTTTACCAGCACTAGTGTAAATGTGCCCTTATAGTTTATCGAAACTATACCAATGGTTGTTAAGATAATCTCTCTCAATTCAGATAATAATACGATAGTAATTCAAAGATTGGTATATGATTGTCCACATAATAAATGATTATAAGTATTGACGAGAGAATAATATGATAATGGACAATAGGCGAGAGAATACTATAAAATGATTATAGGCGACCATATAATTTCTACAGTATGATTAATACATTAATTATTTAACATGTAGGGAATATGTTTTATAGCCGTGATCTTATTGCAATTATTTAATTTTTCTGCGTGTTGTCTTTTGAAGTAAATTTAAATAGCAGTCATTAAAAAAGTAATAAATTTCATTATTTAAAATGACCTTGAACTTGAAACCTCTAAGCTAATATTAATATCATATTATGTAATATGTGTGTATATAGAATTACAAAATATATACCAAAAAACCCAGTAGCAATATTTATGTAACGTAATAAAACAACAAAACTAAAAAGATATAGAATACTATATGTATTTGAAATAAAATTCTTGCAGAACATGAGTACAATTACATACAAAATATTCGTATATATGTTAAACGTCGTTTTTGAAACGTGATTTTTTTGAAAACGTGACTTTATATTGATTTTTCTACTTTTTTTGTTTTCATTCTACATGCTAGTTTTTTTAAAGAAATTTTTTAATAAATGAATTTATAAAAACAAAAAAAAAAAAGGATCAAAAAAGAATAATATGACTAGACAAAATTGTTTAGAGAAACAAAAATTAAATATGTTCTATAAATATTTAATGAAAGGAGATTTTCATAAAATATAGGTTACAATGACTTGTAAAAATATATTAGGTACCCGGACACTACGCCCATGGATATTGTCCCCATTTCGATTTTAGGGATTATGTTCGAAACTTTTTCGGACTAATCCCTCCAATAATTGTGGTGGGGATTATGATCGAAAAGTTCTGAGACATAATACCCAGAAAAATTGGGCATTATTCACAGAAATAATTACTGTGATAATCCCCATTGTGGGTACTGTGAATTTTTGAATATTTTTTAAAATTTAATTCATTTTAAAAATAAAGCCCAATCACAGTGCCACTGCACTGCAGCAGTGCTGTCAAATATTTTTCTTGTATTTCGCGAAAACTATTAACTATTTTTACAAATTTGTTATTGAGTTTTGTTTGAAGGCAACTCTTGTTAATATTTAAAAATTTTGCCTGCGGCGCAACAGAAGTATATTAGTTCCGAAATTGCATTTTGCATTAAACAATTTCATTTCTATATCATCCATAAAAAGTTTGGTTATACCTAATTTAAAATTATTTTTCAAAATTATACTAATATAACATCCAAAAAGTTTAGGTCCACCTTTTTATTGTATTTTATACCTAAATCGGAAAGAAATCAATAAAAATTAATTACTTTTGTCATTTCCACTTCCAACTGCCTTTTATGTTCCAAATTTCAAAAATTAACATTTACAGGGATTTACAAAATTTTTTACAATTTTGGGGTCAAAATTTAACAAAATGGCTCTAATTCGATTCACGTTCAACGGATAAGAAAAAAGACCTCATTTTGAAATCGTGAGAAAATTTACTTTGAATTGAATATCATTTTCTTTCATATTAGTTTTTGACTTTTTTCGAAAAATGGTCAAAAATTTGTTCAAAAAATGTCTATAATTTGGAATACGTGTTATGGATAAAAAATACATACTTTCCTTTAATTTGAGTACCCATACTTACATGTTACTATGTTCCCACATTTCTAGTCCCCACGGGTCCAAGCACTTCCTAAAATTAATTTTGGGGTTTTCCAAATATTTTTTCTAAAACCGCGCAATTTTTAAAACAAATTTTCATTGTTAATTTTTTGAGCATAATGATTTTCTTTTTTTAAATCGCGCGAACTTTAACATTGTGTCCAGGTAAAGTTTGTTGTTTATACAAATGTTATTGACAACGAACACACAAACATACATATAAATAGTACCCAAAGGGTACTTTTATGTAATTGTTGCTTTCAAAAAGGAGTTGAATTATAGCTGGTTTTACCAAATCAGACAGTTCATATACGACAGTACAAAATTCTCGTCCCGTTGATTTTTTTTTAACTTATGTAATGTCTCGGTTTGTGTAATAAAGCTATCATTTTCTTATTGCAGACAACTGAAGAGTTGGGGTGATGCCCATGAAACAATTGTATTGTCTATCATGAAAATGATCAACCTTTTTTGAAACAACAAATAAAATCTAACCCCTCAATTCATAAATGCTTTGTAAAGTTATAGCAGGTTTACAAAACGTCATTTTCATACAAAATTTGTTCAATAAACCTCCTATAATTTTACAAAGCGTTTATGAATTTAGGGGTTATATGACAATATCATATTAGAATTTGGATTTTGAGGTAGACCTAAATTTTAGGTAAAAAAGTTAGTTAAAATACAATAATTTATAAGAAATATGAAAATTACTCAGCTGAAATCAGCACATGTTTTCTGCTAAATTTTAGTTGGTTATAAACAGGTAAAAAATTTAGTTAACATTCAAAAATTTATAAGTATTTTCGTTTAATAGAAATGAAAGTGGGTCAGTTGAAATCTGCAAAACATGCTGCTAAAATTACTATCACTTTTTTTATTAATTGAATAAAAACCAATTAATGTAAATATTGTTAATTTTATTTTCAAATAAATTACACAATCCAAAAACACTATTTGCACTTTTATTTTCTTGCCAATATGTTAAACTTCCGCTGGAGTTGTAATATTTGGTTCCTTTTTTTCGTCTACCTGCGGGTCGAATTTAGATGAAAATGTTAAAGGGCTGAAATAAAAGAAAGAAAAAAATAACATATTTAATAGTATTCCCTTAAATATAGTTTATATTATAAAACAAACCTCTATTATTTTATTTTTTAAATACAATTTTAACTGCGAAATGTTAATGTCCAGTATACCTCCGTTTTCTTTTGCGTTCCTTTGCTGACTAACAGAAACAAAAGAAAACATGCTCTTATCATATTATTTTATTTACTAGAACTTTCCTAACAAGCGCCATATTATTTTTATTTGCATTGGTAAGCGTCATCAGGCAAACTCACCAATACACACTTCACCATCAAGCGCCATCAAGCACCATCAATCACTATACACTAGCGCCCCTATCGTTTTCTTTTGAAAACACAAATATTAAAAAGTTGCCAATAAATTTATCTATATTAGCTGATAACATTGTCAAAATCATTTATAAAAAAATAACTAAATATCAGGAGGAAAAATTTGTTCAAGTACAGCAGAAATATGTTTTTGTGGTGAAATTTGATAACTAACAACTTTAGCTAAACAACGGATTTAAACGAAAACAACAGGAAACATTAGTTCAATTGAATTAGAACGCGTTTAACAGACTTTTGTACTAACTTTTTTTATGAGTGTACAAAAATAAGCATTTCCACAGCGTTGATTCCCAATGGTACGAGAAAAAACATTTGAAAAACATTATTTTGGATTGCTTATCGAACGTTCACAAACAGTATTTTAGGAGTGCTTTTCATACAAAATTTACAACCGTTTGTGAAATAAAAACACTGTTAAAACATTGCTTTAAATCTTTTTCCTAACGTTTGCAAAAAGTACTTTGGCAGTACTTCTTTTAAAATATATATAACCGATTATTTAAAAAACACTGACAAAACATTGAAAAAGTGCATTCCAAGCAGTTTTTTTTTAAATTGTCTACAGTTAAACAAAAAATGTAGGAGAGTATTAAATTTGGAATATATTTAAAAGGCAGTTAAATCCATATGTCAGAGTACACTTTTTAAAATGTTTGGTCAAAATGTTAAAAAAAAATTTTTTTTTTTATTATAATTTTAATTATATTTTATTGTTTATGTAAAAGAGTTATAGCAATCATTATTTATGCAAAAGAGTTATAGCAATTGTCTCATTATGAAACTTTGTAAGAATATTTACACTTAAATCGCACTAATTGTATACTAATATCAGCAAAATTTTCATTAAATTTTTCAACATTATACAAACCAATTTATTTTGATGAAAGTGGATAACTAAAAACATCAGTTATTTCATTATAAATTTGACCATTTAAAAAATATCATAACAATTGTGTTTACAATGTTTAATCCCAAAAATTTCATTAATTACTAGAATATTTCCATTAAGGAGTGGAAATACATACATACATTCTCAGGGTAAGATGAAGTGAATTTAAAACCTTGAATATTTATAAAAGAAAACGTCACTTTTGATTCTGAGGATTCTAAAATCTTTTCAAGAGAATATTTTGTATTTTTCAACAGTGGATATAGCAACGGGATATTTGGTGAGTTTTTGTTATGAAAAATGTGCAATTTTCTTTGAATTTGTCCAATAGGATTTTTGGGAGATTTTGCAATTGATTTTATAAAACCTAAACTGTTTTCAAAATCGAAAGCCAAAAATTTTGATATAAGAGCTGCAATATTGGCTACGTCATCCGCGATATGAATAAGATTATGAATGTTCATGGTTTGCGAATTTGGTCCATAAAAATGTGGCATAAGTTCAAAAAAATTTTTTAAAAGTTCTTTAACATAATCAGATTTTAACGTTGCTAATATAAAGGGTTCTTCAACAGGGACGCTACAAAAGTAGAAAGACAGGGGCAGCAAACGATGCCATATTTCTTGCCGCTCTTTTGACATTTCTCTTCAGTAAGGTTTGCAATTTCATGATGGAAAGATATACGAGCCAACAACGTGTCGAAATTATTAAAATTTACTACCGACATTCGGAGTCAGT
This sequence comes from Leucophora obtusa, assembly GCA_949987735.1. Lineage (NCBI taxonomy): Eukaryota > Metazoa > Arthropoda > Insecta > Diptera > Anthomyiidae > Leucophora > Leucophora obtusa. The sequence goes on along the minus strand of OX465295.1, from coordinate 107,278,539 downwards.
GGCCTCAACGTTAAGAGCGCTACGTCCAATTTATGGTCGTCATAATGAATGAAAATACCACCCTCACACCGTAAATCATGGTTATCATTTGGGGCGTTGTCAAAACGCTTTAAACCTGTAAATCGGTATATTCTGAAAACGCTTGTACCACCTTTTAAAATGCTTTTAAAACGTTTTCGCGATCGTATTTTTCCACCTGGGTAATACTAACATTTGCGTATTAGCTGCAAAACCAATTAAAATATTAATTGATATTATAAATTTCGTAATTGAAAATCGTTTTTAATTTTTTTCTGTGTACATTTTAAAACTTACGGCATGCGACAAAAACAACATGCTAGTAAATTGATTCAAAAAACATACTCGTATAAGGAAAATATATTTTTACTACCTTAATCATGTTAAATTTTTATAATGATGATGAAGGAGGGTGTCATTGGTATTTTATTTTTAATATGCAAAAGTTTATACATGTGTCAGTAATCATATATAGAAGTATGTATATAAAATTCAAATTTTAACGGAAAATCACGTACTTATCATAACAACAACAATAATAAATAGAAGAACAAAAAATAGTCTGATAATAAAGGTGTTTTGTTGTTATTGTAGTATTTTCTTTCTATTTTTGTGGAGTAATGTTTATCTTAAGAAAAGTGGTGTTATACACGGTATAAAAGATATTCGAAGCTAAGGTGTGGTATTGTAACTATTATTGATGTCTAATTTTTTTAATAGTTCAATAGAATATCCATATGAATTTTAGGGATATTTACCAATTATTTTTTAAACAAATTGTTCACGCCTCGCCCGAATTAACTTTAACAAAAAGGTGCGATCACCGGAGATGTTTTTTTGATTATGTATGTGCGTCATCTCAGAACATCGAATTTGCAAAAATTCAAATATTTTAAATTATTCGAAAACTATTAGAGATCGGAAACAAACACTTTTCCTCGGGAGAAATCCAATTACATGGCGTTCTCTAAAATTTTCATTGTAGTATTAAAACCGCCATAAAATATAAATTTTAATTTAATTCGAAAATCAATAAGACATTTCTTCTCGCATTTAAGATACACTACACTCAACCAAAAAAGTCTGTCATGGCTACTGAAAATTTTGTTCTTATTACGGGAAATTTAACTCTTTTGAGCCCAGCGGGATTTTTTGCTAATTTTAGCAACACATGTCTGCTGATCTGTAGTACAATAAAATTAGTATAAAAAATTAGTAGCCGCTACTAAATTAGTAAAATTTATGTAAATCAAAATCGATTTGCTAAAATCAGTTAAAAAACTTACTAAATATTAATAATTTTGGTACAATGAAATTAGTTTAAATAATTAGTTGCAGCTACTAAAGTTTAGTAAATTGTTGTAAACTGTAATTTAAAACCAATCTGCTGAAATTAGCAAAAAAGTGTACTAAAAAATAAACAAACTGTAAAATATACAAAAAAAATGAATAAAAAAAAACTTTTTTCTTTCGATTGTAACAAGCGTATAATTACTTCATCGTACTCAAAATTGCAAACAGTTATTACGTTTTTATGCATACAATAAAATTTTTTGGGTGTTATTTCCAAACTAAGAATATATCAATAGTAACAAATATAAACTAACCAAGAATTGTAAAAAATCAACGAATTTTTGTAAATAAAATTGTTTAAATTAGTATATTTTTCTGCTAAATTTAGAACTCGGTTTTGAAAAATTAGTAAAATGTTTTGCTGAAATCAGCAGTGAAAATTAGTAAAAAAAATCCGTAATTTATAATAAGAGAATAGCAATTACTAAAAATAAAAATTGTACTAAAAAACAGTATAAAAATAGTATAGTACAATTGGAAACTGTTTCCAAATTTTTTTAACTAACTTTTTTATCTGAGTGTAGATGTTGTATTCACAGTAGGGATGCCGAACGGGACTGGTTTTTACAAATCCCGGGATTCGGGATTTTGAAAATTTAAATCCCGGGATCCCGGGATTTTTCGGGATCCCGGGATTTATCGGGATCCCGGGATTTCGGGATTTTTCGGGGTTTCGGGATTTTCTTGTTTCATCATATTTTGAATTTTAAAAGTAAATAGCTGAAATAAACACTAAAAATTTAAATAATTCATTATAAATCTACTTATTATTTCTTGTAGTATGAAGAAATAAACAAATTAAGCCGGATTCACAATGCAGGAGTACTCCACGCTGCAGAGTTGAGGGTGTAAAATAGAGATAGCATGATACAAAAAATATATAAGTGCAAAAAAGAAAGGAACAAAATTCACTCAGAGTGGAGTACTACAGCATTGTGAATCTGACTTTAAACAGAAACTACAGTCATAGAAATAAGTATGTTTAATAAGTACAGTCATAGAAAATAGCAGAAAAAGCTACCAAAAATTAGCAAAAAAGACTACGCGATTAAAACTACTGAAATCAACAGAACTTATTTATTAAATAATTGTTAAATTTCCGAAATATAAGAAATATAACAATGACTTAAATTTAAGCAAATTGCAGTTTACCTCTGAAGAAACTTTTTAACCAAAAGTAGCTAAAACACTGCTATATCTACAAATTTTTAGTTATATTTGGCTAAAATTAGTTGAATGAAAATACAAACTACTCTGCTGAAATCATCAGAAATATTTAGTGACTATTAGTTTTTTTAAATCAACTAACAAAAAATATTAAGCACATAACTCTGATGATATCCGAAACGCAGATTGTTAGATTTTTTAATTTAACAAAAATTTGCTGTTTTTAGTCGACAAAATTATTTTGCATGAAGTTATGATTTTAGCAAATCATCAATAAAATAAATAAAAACATGTCCGTTAAAAGCTAAATTACGATTTTCAAAAGTTTCACAACTGAATAAAAGTTTTTAAATTATTAAGGTTTTTATTCAGATTTATTTAATCTCTAATCTATTTTAATCTATTATTTATGAATGGGAAAAATTAGTTCTTTAATAACATTTAATAAGATATTAGATTTATGTGATTTAGGTCGAATATAACAATGAAAACAAATAAAAAAAAGAGATAAAATATGCCAAATAATAAAATCGGAAATCCCGGGATTTTTTCAAGACCAATCCCGGGATTTCGGGATTTCTAAATCCCGAAAATCCCGGGATTTTCGGGATCGGGATTTCGGGATCGGTATCCCTAATTCACAGTAGTGTTTCCAATTCGGTTAGTCGATTAACCGATTACTCGATAAATTTCGGTTAATGTCGAAACAAATAATTCAAAACTTAAAGAATTATTCGACCCGAATAATCGGTTAAAATAGGTTGATTAACCGGTTAATTTTTTAATATAAATTTTTCCCATTGTTTTTTCAAAAACCTTCCTAACTTTCTTAGCTATGTTTAAAAAAAAAAATGATAAGAAATGCTTAGACAACACACACTAACTTGAATGACATCAAATTCTTTTAAAATAGAGTGAGTCAAGTGCTAGTAGAGTCCAAAAAAACTTACCAGCGTTTGAATATGACGATAGTAGTGTATTTTGGGCAAAAATAATTTTAAACTTTTTGGTAAAATAGGTATTAAAAGTTGCATAAGGACGAGCTTGTTATCAAAAAGTAGTTAAAAATAGTTCCAGAAGTGGATTTTCAGGTACACCCATAAAAATAAACATTTAAGGATAGCAGAAAAAGCTACTAAAACTTAGTTAAAAAAATACTTTAAAAAAATTGCTAACATTAGCATAAATTAAATTTTGCAAAATTTAAGTTATATTTGAGATAACTGAAAATGAAAAATTATCCTGTAGAAATCTGAAAAAAATTTTGTTTAATATTGGTAGGCACAAAAAATATCAATAACAAACTATTACAGTATGACTCGTTTAATACGAACTCGGATAACACGAATTCTCGGTTAATACGAACTAATTTAGAAGTCCCGAAGTTTTGGCAACGATTTCAATATAAAAAACATCGATTAATACGAACTCGCTTAAGACGAACACTCGGTTAAAACGAACTGTTTGTGATGGTCCCACAAACAAATTTCTATATAATTTTTCAGTTTTAATACGAACTTTATAAAATTCGACAATTTTTTCTATATTTTTTTTTGTTTTCTGACAAATTTTAAACCGAACACAGACATTTTTTTCTTAAAAATTTAACAAACAATATATTTAGGAAACCAAATGAAAAAATTGTAAAATTTTTAAAGTTGTTTCAAGGAAATTTAAATATTTTGTGGATAATTAGAAAATTTTAAATAAATTTTCCCCCTTTAAATATGAACGTCGCTTACAACGAACTAATTTGTCTAGTCCCCCGGAGTTCGTCTTAAGCGAGTTCTACTGTATATCTAAAAAATTTTAGTTATATTTAAGTTAAATTCAGTTGAATGCAAATAACAGATTATTCTGCTAAAATCAACTGAAATATTTGATAAAAAATTTTAGACTGCTGAATTTAAAGGATAGATCTTTATTCACTTTAAAAAAATTGAAAAAAATTTTAAGTACACTCACAAAAGTTTGTCGGTAGTATCTACTGAAAATGACAGTTAAAACAAAGGTATATGCACCCATGTGAAAATCGAAATATATATGAACACACATGATCATACATTGACTTGTATATGATCATGCATGGGCATACATTGTCATATACGTACATGCATAGTTCAATGTATGACCATACATGATCTCATATATTTCCATATATCTTTGGATCCGAAATTTGAGGGTATATGACCGTAAATGTTAATATATGACCATATATGCTCAGATATGATTCATGTATGCTCATATATGATCATATATGGCCATATACCTCCATATACCCTCAAATTTCGGATCCAAAGGTATATGGAAATATATGAGATCATGTATGATCATACATTGAACTATGCATGTACCTATATGACTATGTATGCCCATGCATGATCACATACGAGCCAATGTATGATCATGTGTGCTCATATATATTTCGATTTTCACATGGGCAGTTAAAAAGGCGACAAAGGTATTTACCTTTAAAATAACTAAAACTTTTGTTATCTTTAACTGCTGAAAAATAACTAACAAATGCATTAAAAATATTTACCAATGTCGAAAAATTAACTGATAAATTTTTACTACAAAAATTTCTAAACAACTGACAAAATCGGTAAAAACCACTGTTTTTTTTTACAGTCAATTCTTTTTGTCTATAAAAGTATATTTTAATAAAAAAAATATTTTTTTTTAAATGAATGTTCTTTAGTTTGACTCTAGATCATAAATTAATATCACTTTCTATTTAAATTATTTTCAAATTAAAGAAAGATGATACAATTTTTACAAGTAAATTACAAAGAATAAAAATTTTTCAAAGAATTCGATAAGACCAGTAAGACAGAATACGTATTTTCGGCTTTCGCTACAAAGCCATCATAATTTTTTTTCTTTCGATTACAAATATATGTGGTATTTCTTCAGTCTATTTAAAATTTGAACTAAAAATTCCAAACCGCTCTCCAGTTATTTTGCTTTTATGCATTGGAGAGACAATACAATTTTCTGATTTTTATTTGCAAAATAGAAATATATCAATAATAACAAATATAAACTAAACAAAAATTTTTAAAATTCAAAAAAATTCAACGAAATTTTTTATTTTTTAAATAACTAACAAAAACCACTGTTTACTGTAAAAATACTATTTTGGTAGTTGTTTATTATGATATTAAAAATAACTGATTTAAACAACTGTTACGAAATTACAGTACTTTTCGTAAGTTTTTTTCTTAAATAACCGTCATAGAAGCTGTTTTGCTTTTTTCTATAGAAAACAACTGTAATTACTGTTAAAAACAACAACAACAAATACAAAAAACTGTCATGTAGTAACTGTCAAACTTTTTTGAGTGTATTTTTTTAAAAATTTTTAGTTTACTAATTATTCCGCAAACATTTTTGCTGATTTTAACAGGTTAAGTTGCTAATTTCTATTCACTAAATTTAACTCAAATATAACTAAAATTTTTTTATATTTGACAGTTTAATTTTGCTGTTTCCATCTTACTAATATTTAGTAAAATTAATCTTCTAAATCCAGCAGTTTTTCTCCAAGGTAATTTTTACTAATTCTTAGTAGTTTGGTTAAAATTTTTTAAGACTTCTTTCTGTTAGTGTGGAGCACTCTACAGAATCACACAAAATTAAACAAGAAAATTCTAAGGATTCTTTGATTTATCCTGAACAAACACTTTATAAATCAATACAGCCGACTTAACTTGATATTTAAAAAAGCAGGTCTTAGTTCTTTTATAAAATAAATAAAAAAAAAATACATTTGTTTTGCATTAAACGATTAATCGATTAATCGCCAATTTTTTCGATTAACCAACCTGAACAACCGGTTAATCAATTTAAATGAATTTTCAAATAATACCTAACACTAATTCACAGGCTGCGCGTTAAAACTTTTTAAGTATTATGGATGGCTTTAGGAAAGCTTGTGCTTGTTCGCAACAGATAAATATATAATTAAAAAAAAAAAACATTTCTGGTGTTCATGCTATTATGTTTAAGTCATAAACATAAACTGGCGAATTTCCATAACACACCCCAGTCTTGTTCTCTTTGGACGAATTTGAAGATTTTTGTTTTGGAAAACGTTAACCCGTTTTGTGTTAAAGATCGCGAGTTTTTCAAAAGTCCCAAAATTTTAATTTTGGTGATTTGTTAACTTTGGTATGCTGATCACGAAAATATTAAAATTTTTAAACGATCGAAGAGGTTTTGAGTTTTTGCTTCTCGATTTACACTAAAAATCAAACTTTTTTCCTACAGAGAAATAATTTATAAAATTCGAATTATATTTTTAAACATTGTTCTCATGCCGTAAACATAAACAAAAAACTGGGTTTTGTTCCTTTCTTTTTCGCACTTACATATCTCTCTGCAGAGTGGAGTACTCTATCATTGTGATTCTGGCTTGAATCTTAATTTTTAAACAAATTTATATATATAAATATCAATTTACAAACATTTCAAACAAAAAAATTGTTGGAAATCGCATTAAAGTTTAAAACAGGTGTTTGTTTTTACAAATTCTATTGTTGTTGCCTACTTTTTTTCTGTGTATATTCAGAAAATTTTGCAAAAACAAAGTTAAATTTTCTAAGTTTTTTACCACTTGCAAATACAGCTGATTAATTTTAAAAATATCGAATTGGTAAAAAAATGGATACATGTTGTTCGGAACTTCAATTACATTTTTCATAAATTATTCGGCAAAGGTTTTACTTTTTCCGGCTCCCCTAAAAAAAACTCATGACCCCCTTTGGAATTAAAAAAGAAAATTTTTTTCTATATGATGTTAAGATGGCCGGGGCCCCTGGGACCCGCTAGGTCCAAAAAACCGATACACGCCCAAAATGGCACGTAAAAAAGGAAAATACATTTTCTAACGATTCCAAATATGCATTTTGTTTCAAGATCCAGGAAACAAAATTTGCTCTAAGTTTATGTAGTAAAAAAAGGAAAAGTTGGTGTTTTCGGATACCGCTCAAAAAAAATAAAAAATAAATATGATTTGGGGTTAAGGGGGTGTTAAAAATAATTTTTTTTTATTTTTAAATTACCCAGGTGAAAATGTTCATATATGGGTATATATGGGTTCATATATGGGTTCGGATCCGAAATTTGAGGGTATATGGCCGTATATAGTCATATATGGAGATATATGAATGTTTATATATGGTCATATATAATTAGATTTCCTTTTTTTCAATAAAATATTGTTTTTCTATTTTAGCTTGGTACGGTTAGATATGTATATTTTATATACTGCATAAAAAATCCACTTCAAATAAAAAAAAGCTTCCTTTTATACTCATTCTACCACGATGAATTTATTAAATAAAAATACCCTAGTGAAATGATTTTTATATAATCATTTATGATTTTATACAATTTTGTCGACGAGTATTGAGAAAAGTATATTTTTATATAATTATATCAAAAGATAATTAATTATATAAAATTATATTAACCATATCCAACATTTTCCGGATCAAATCATATAAGGGTTAATGTAATTATATTTATATAAAAATATATTATCTGAAAAATATATTTTGTTATAATCATATAAAGTATACTTAGTGTTATATATGACAATACTCAATGATATATAATTCTATAAAATCATAAATGGTTATGTGAAAAATATTTTTACTCGGGTAGCGATATAAATATTACAAAAAGTTTTAAATGTATACTTAAATAAAGAAACAAGGTAAAAAATTATCACAAATTTTATCAAATATAAGAAAAGAATTGATATGAAAAATACCGTGTTGTTTTCTTTTATAAATATCATCAGTTAGAAATGCTTCATAGAGAGAAAACTTGTTATGGAAAATTTGTACGGCGAATTTGTTTAGTTTATACAGTAAAAATGTTTAATAAACCCACTTTTAACTCTTCTGGGGAAGTTATGTGACACTTCCTAGATTAGTCCTGTAATATAACATAAGAGATCAACTTTCCGCTCCTGCGAAACTTACAGTAAAAGTGACAGGTTCTTTCATGTAAAGTTACCGGTCCATATAAATCCCACAAACACTAAATATACTGAGTTATATATATTATAATTAGCCTAAATATGTTTTACAATTTTAAAGAAAACGTACCATTTTCAAGAAAGTTGTGATTTAAATTTCTGTATTGAAACATCAAACATCTTAAGCGACGCGTCTGAACGCAAATATATTGTGCAGTCGCTTTTTATCCAATTTGAATGAGAGTAGCAAAAAGGATTTAGATGCCGTGATATTAAAGTATTTTATTTAAAAACGATAGAATTTTCTAAGACGTCTTGGCTTTAAAACAATTTTTTATATAAACTGTACAAAATGCCATTTAAATGTTATTTGTCTTCAAACACAGGCCATAGAGCTTTTTTAAAATCGACGGAGCATAGATCCAATTATTTTTGCGGACTAAATCACATGGTTTTAAAATTTTCTTCTTCCTTTTCTTGCGTGTGAATGAAATTTATCTATGCATTCAGAATCTGTAAATAACAACATAAACGTTTTTAAATTTATAAATTTACAGATAAATATGTTAATTCTTAAGTCATCATACTAAGCACTTTACTTATTATTCATAGATTTCAGCAAAAAGTAGCAAAATAATTTTTAACACCAAAATTGTGAATTTTTCTTAATATTTTTTTACACATTTTTGGAAAGAAAATACAAATAAAAATATGTTTTCTTTTTATGAAATAAAAAAGTCAAAACAAAAAATTGTGTGAGTTTTTTAAATGCATAAATTTTATAACAATTAGCTAGCCATGGTACCTATAATAGAATTAATTTAAAAGTTTTTTTTTCTATAAACGAGTTTGCAGAAAATTGAAGCATTCGTTTAATCATCATTCATTTTTGTGTCGAATTTTTAAATTGAATATTAGATAAATCTGTAATATACTGCACATAAGTTATTATAATTTTAAAGAATATGGTACAAAATAGCGAAAATGGGCTTTTATTATATTAACAATTTTATTGCATTATGCATACAGCAAAATCAGGGCTAAAATCCTCAAAGTTTTAAATTTGGTAACATATTCTTCAGCTAGGATAAAATAACGACAAAACAATCTTATTTCGCACCCAGAAAATAGATTCGGTGCTGACAACCGCATTTGTTGCCAATCGAATGGTTCAGTTGCATCAAATGAATTTTTCGGTTGTGGCTACCGAATTATTCTTGATAAAACTAAAATTCTGGTGCCATAGTCAAATTAGTCCTGTCTCAATTGGTTTTCTGTTGCCATAACTGAAAAATTCGGCTACCACAACCGAACCATGCGATTGGCTACAAATGCGGTTATCAGAACTGAATCTGGTAACTGGGTGCGCTAGACGTAAATAGGGTAATGTAATTTTCGCTCAAGTAATTGAATAGGGTCGTAATTATATAGAATAAGTGTTCAAATAGAAAACATAGAGCCTTCATATATGGCCTTATCTGATAAAAAAATTAAAACATATTACCCATATATGGAATAAGATATGCATTCATATATGACGATATGTGGAATACATGAACCAATATATGCAATATATTATCATATATGGATTAATACATTACCATATATGAACTTTTTCTTTGAATGTATTTACCGATATATGCTTCCATACATAACATATATGTTAATATATGATCATACATTAAACCATATATGCTCGTACATGAAACAATATATGACAATACATGAACATATATGAAAATTTTCACCTGGGTACTTATATTTTTGTATCACCTAAGTATTATTTTATTTTGCCGACGTAATTGTTTTCAATTGAGCTGAGTATTTATGTTTGGGATTGGGAAATCACCATTACCACCTTTTAAAGTGCATTGTGTACACTAATAGAAAAAAGTCCGTAAAAAATTTAGTTAAAACTACTAAAATATAGTTAAAAATTATGCTGCAGAAAAAAACTGCTAAATTATTAGAGATTATTTTTGCTATATATTTTTGTAAATGGAGAATAGCAAATTAACCTGCTAAAATCAGCAAAAAATTTTCCTAAATAATTAGTAGTCTAAAAAATCATCAGAAAATTTAAAATATTCGAAGTTATTTTTCGATTTTTTTTTAAATGCAAATAAAAATCGAGCCTTTTGAAAACAGTAGTTTACAATTTTTTAGCAAATATTTTCGCTGATTTTAGCAAAATAGACTGCTATTTGCATTCAAATAAATTTAGCTTAAAAATAGGAAAAATTTTGTAGATTTAACAGTTTATTTTTGCTATGTTTTTAGTCTACAAATATTTAGCAAAATTTTCTGCAGATTTTACAGTACAATTTGCTATTTTCAATTAACTAAAAGTGGGCCTAAATATTATTAAAATTCTGTAAATTTAACAGTTTTAATTTTGCTGTTCTCATTTTACTAGTATTTAGTAAAGAAATCTGCTAATTTTAGCAATTTTTTCTGCAGCATCATTTCCAACTAATTTTTAGTAACTTTTTCTGCTATTTTTACAGATTAATTTCTATGAGTGTACGCTTTCCCGTGTGTATTTTTCTGACTGGGTAGTTGTTGATTTGGTTGGCTGGTTAGTTTATTATTATTTTTTTTTATAGTTTTTTTGTACTTGATTTGTTTATTATTTAACTTTGGTTATTTGGTAGCACTGGTAGTGTGCATATCAAGTAAAAGTATTTATTTGATTGTCGATACAAATAGGATTCTGTGTGTGTTTTTGGTTTATTTTACTTTTCTTTTTAGACTGAAGCTATTGATGTTGGTGTTGCTATTGTTATTGTTGCTGGTGTTGCTATTGTCGGGGTCAATTTTTGTAGTTATTGTATTCTGGATTGCAAGTTTGTATTGTTGATCGATTTTACGTGATATTTTTGAATTTTTCTGTATTTATTGCAGGCATATTTGTTGTAGTTGTTATTATTGTTTTATTTTTGTTGTTGTTTATTGTTTACCATGGTTGTTGACTACTTACTCCCTCACTTCTGTTGCTTTTTAGTTAACTTACAGAATTTTAAAGAATGTAATGTTTTTAAGTGAATTCAATATCAATGGTCATAAGTTGGCATTTATTACCTGCTGACTTTTTTACAATTCCAGATAAGGATGCCAAAGGATTTCTCTATCATTTGGTTTAGCTATATGAAGAAGTAAAAACCTACAGTAAAGAGATGTTAATTTATAACCATTATTATTCCGCATAATCAGTGATGTTGTACAATCCTAACGGACATAATTCCTGTTTACGGTTTGGTGATTATGACCGAAATATTATCCCCAAAGCCAGGACAAAACCGTCACGGGATAATATTGGAGGAGGGTTTGTTCGCCATGTGTAATAAAAATTTGGCCAGCGAAATAATACCGTTGTTGGTATTTCAAGTAATTTCGGTATCTCTATTTTAAGTATAACTGTAATTTTAGAGAGTACACTCATACAAATAAGTCCGTAAAAATAGCAGAAAAAGTTACTAAAAATTAGTTAAAAATGATGCTGCAGAAAAAACTGCTAATATTAGCAGAATCAGTTTGCTAAATATTAATAAAATGAAAACAACAAAAAAACTGTTCAATTTACAGAATTTTAGTAATATTTGAGCTAAATTGTTGTTAATTGCAAATAACAATTTAACCTGCTAAAATTAGCAAAAAAATTGCTGAATAGTAGTTTAATAAAAATAGCAAAAAAAACTGTTAAATTTACAGAATTTTAGTAATATTTGAGCTAAATTTTTGTTAATTGCAAATACCAATTTAACTTGCTGAAATCAGAAAAAAAAATTGCTAAATAATAGTAGAATGAAAATAGCAAAAAAAACTGTTAAATCTACAAAATTTTTGCTAAAATTTTCTGAAATCAACAAAACTTTTGCAGAAGACTAGTGGACTGGAAAAAGGTAAAAAAAAAGGAGCAAATGAAATGAAAATTAATAAATAAAAAATAAATGTGTATTTAAAAACATACTTGGGACCAGTTTATTGAATGTGTCAATTAATGGCATTGTTCAATGCCTAAATGCCCATTTATAATTGATGAAAGAAGTATTTGTTTTCATGTTTTAATAAAAGAATTAATTAAGAAAAAAAAATTAAAAATTCGCGTATTTCTTATATTTTTTTTATATTACAATGCTTTTTCTTCAATTATGTGTACATTTCATTACCATTGTTTTCGTCAATGCAAATTGAAAAAAAATTTCATTGGCATTGAATGGTGATAAAATTTTTTGGCATTGACATTGAGATAAAGTAATGCCAATTATATTTCAATGCCAATGAAAATTTCCCAAGAATGATTTTTTGTAAAAGTGGTAATATTTATAGACAATACTATGTTAACCCATGATACAACCATACTAGGAAGATGCATTAGAACAACAAACAACAACAAAAAATGTAAACGGCTACTTTTGATACATAGCGAAAGCATACGAAAAAATCCCTGAACTGTCATAAGAAAACCCTGAACTGTCAAACTCTCCCTAATGCATTTACCTAGTATGGTTGTATCATGATGTTAACCATAACAAAATGTATTAAAGAGACCCTTCTTTTGATGTTCATTGTTTGCTGATCGGATATGTACTTCCGAATTTATTTGAGTTTCCATTTTCACCTCTAAAGCTCCACCCAGAGGAAAGAAGGTGTGGCCGATTAAAAATATTGTATTCTTTAAATAAGCTTAAAAAGTACAATATTGGGGGAAAAAAAATTAGGGTATCCCCGTAAACTCCACTTGCTCCCCAGAGATACTTTAAATCACAATTTTCATATTAAAATGGTTCGTCCAAAATAAACCTTGATCTTTGAAAATTAATGTATTACGATAAACAGAAACTTTTCTCATAAATTTTAATAATTTAGATATTTTATGAGTAGGACAAATTTTCAACCATTTCAATTTAGCTTTATTTAAAAACTTTTTGCATTATTTTTAGCGAGTTAAAAATATGCAGTAATTTTTATGAGTCATTTAACATTCTGTTCATAAGAGCTCCAAAATTGGTGGTTTAGTTTACAAAAAATTTGTAAAATTAGCAAATCTTCTGTTAAAAATTAGTATCTAAAATTCAGCAAAATACTGTAAAGTTAGCAAATTTATTGTTAAAAATTAGTAACTAAATTCAGCAAAAAAAAATAGCAAAAAAGTTTGTAAGTTAGTAATGTGAGGGTAGCAAAAAAATTAACTAAAAATTAAATTTAAACTAAAAATTAGTTAAAAGTTTGTTAAGTTGAAGTACTAACAGTTTTACTAACTTTTCTACAAACTTTTTTCTATGAGTGTACCAATTTAATGATGAATCCGGTGACATGTCACACCCGCTGTGGACATTAGAATCATTTCCTATCTGGAGTATAGCCGCAAATTTTTCGGTCGTAAGCAGTAATAGTTCCTACCAACATGATTTTGGTCATAAACCGCAGTTAAAAATTTACCTAATAATAGGGTTTATGTTCCGGGATTCCCGCCTTTTACTAATCCCGCAATCCCAGGAATTTTTTGCGGGATTTCCCGGAATTTTTTTTTTATTTTTTTATGGAATTTTTAGATAGTATGTAACAATTTTGGAAGCTTTATTTAAATTTAAAACATTAATTTTTATGAAATTAATCTAGAAAAAGTATTTAAAATTTAATAAATTGAATTAGTTACAAAAATATTATATAGGCCGATTTTTTTGGATGTCAGATGAAATTGCTTAAGTTAAACTGAAAACAAATTTTACCATCCTGTAACAAGGTTACCAACAAAAATTCCTCGGAAAATTGTTTTTTATTTAAAATGCTGATCTTTGTTCAAATAAAGCAATATACATATATAACATTTCAACATCAGTGTTTCAGTTCCAAATACCTCCAAAAAACTCGTATTCAAATTTAGTTATGTTTTCGTATTTTAAAAATACGAAAATAAATTCATTTAAATTTCAACTGCTATTTCTTTATTTCAATTGCATTGTTTAAATTTTATTTATTTTGAAAATAATGCATTAGATGCTTTATTTTGATTTTTTTTTTTATATATCGTCGACCGGCCTGCAAAATGTCACATGTGTTTTTTAATAGATTTTGTAACAGTTTTTCGCTCTCCTGAAAATCTATTAAAAAAAACGTGACATTTTGCAGGCCGGTCGACGATATGTTAATTTAAAATATAACTATGAAAATTAAATAATTTATTTTTAAGTTGTTGTGGCATAAAAAATTTATATTCAAAAAAACCAATTAAAGTAAAAAACTATTTACTTTAGTGTCTATTTTTCAAGGTTGGTTACCGTTATCCTTATAATAGCTCTATCGCTAAAATACCGTTTCATATTGAATACCGTTACCATTACCTTTAAAAACATTTTCAAATACCGTTATCGTTACCGATACCGTTATTTTTATTTGTAGTTACCGGTATTTATATAAAAAATGGCAATTTTTTTAACCTTTTGTAATAATTCTGAGCTTTTTTTTACAAACAAATGTACACCCAGCTAAAAAATTTGTTGTCCCAACCGAATTAGGTTCCAACCGAATTTACGAGGTTGTCGCAACCCCATTAATGGGGTTGTCACAACCGAATTCGGTTGTGGCAGCCAAATTTTAGAGGTTGTGGCAACTGAATTCGGTTGTGGCAACCGAATTTTGGGGTTGAGACAACCGAATTGTGGGGTTGCGACAACCGAATTCGGTTGTACCAACCCTATTTAGAGGTTGTGGCAACCGAATTTATTAGAGAACGAGGTTGCCTCAACCGATATTTTATATTAATTTACCTATAACCTTACAATGTTTTTTGCAATAAAATACGCATTTTTTAATTTTTATACATTTATTATTATAAAATTAAATACTGTTAAGAAATATACAATACATTAATATTTAAAGTCATATAAATAATTTACTTAAATATACTACTAAGTAAGAGAATTATAAAAAATAATTATGTATATCCAAGAAAGGCTACCCTTTTAGTACATTTTGATCCACAGATAGAAAATGTGCTCCCACCAACAGCTCTTTTTAAAGAAATTATACCTCTTTTAGTAATAAAAGTGCACTACTTTTCAAAAAGAATTTATTTTCTCAAAGGAAGGATATCAAAAGAGGTGCTATCTTTCCAATGTATACACTCAAAAAAGTTTGACAGTTACTAAATGACAGTTCTTTGTCCATTAATCACTAGTTGTAGTTTTGAATGTTATTACAGTTGTTTTTCTTCGGAAAAATTCAAAACAATAGTTATGACAGTTATTTAAAAAAACAACTAACGAATAGTACTATTGTTTCGTAACGGTTGTTTAAAGAAGTTATTTTTAATATCTTTATTATGTTATAAAAAACTACCAAAACAGTAATTTTATATTAAACAGTTGTTTTTTTATAGTTGTACATAGAAGCATAATGCATAAAACCTTAATAACTGGAGAACTATTTGGAGTTTTTACCTCAAATTGTAAACGAAAGAAAAAAAGTTGTTTTTTTTTTATTAAAATACTTTTATAGTACCAAAGACTTATCTTGTTGTTATAAAGTTGTTCCAGTAAAAATTTGTCAGTTCTTTTTACGACATTGTTAGCTATTTTTAATGCATTTATTAGTTATTTTTCAACATTTAAAAATAATAATAATATAACTGTCATTTTCAGTAGATTCTACCGACATACTTTTTTGATTGTTATGATGCAAAAATTTTCGTTCTGGCAAAAATTTTTCCCCCAAATTTCTTGCATACTAAACACTGCACTTTGATATAACATAAAACATATACTCATATTGCAAGTGAATTTTTCTGAGGGTGTACGCTTTCTTTTGAAGAAAATGTACCAAAGGAAGTACCCTTCTTTAAAAGGGAGATATTACTAAAATAACTATCCTTTCTTTCAAAGCAGGAGAACTTAAAGAAACAAAAAAAAAAATTTACTTGAGGACCCCTCCTTTTACAGAAAAGGGTTCATCACTTAGTTATCTTTTAAAAAGTGTTCTTAGTTTTTGGCTCATTCCATTCCTACTCAAGATAGTAGTATTAAAAGGATAACTTTTTCTCTCAAAGAAATTGTACTAAAAGGAGAATTTTTCTCTCACAGAAATTGTACTCAAAAAGAGTCTATTACAAAAAAGAATACCAAAATACCTTATCTTTCAAAGAAAATGTGCCACAAGAAAACAAATCACCCTTCCTTAAAATATTGAGAATGAAAGAAGAACCCTCCCTTCCAAATAGGAGTAGGTACTAATGGAATAATAGAGCGATATTTAGTGCCTCCATTGTCTTATCGATTTTTTATAAGGATTTCTATATACAAAAGATTTTTCCAAATAAATGATAATCGAAGAAAATTGTGAATAGAATCGTTACCTTACTTTAAAATAGTGCTATAAGAGAAATTTCACTCGACTAATACAATCAAAAAGTAGGGATCATTCTCTCTTAAAGGAAGATGAATGCTTAAATTGTCCATTGTAAATCCGAATTCTGAGTGTCTTAAAAGAATTTCTCATGGCAGTACTATGAAAGTCCTTAATTTGTCCGTTGAAAAAATACGTTTCCTTTATTCCATAACAGACTGGAAATGCAAAAATAGAATTTAGTCCCTGACAGTCAATTAATATATTTTGTATACTCACGATACACAATTGTTGTTATGAATCTTGATACTATGTTCCATTTTAGTATACTCCCGAATTACCAGTTACCGGAAACAAACAATTTATCTATTAACCCAGGTGTATATCCTAAAATAGGTACAGGAAGCTTCATTTCTTGCCTAACTTGTATATTTCTTATTTTACTGTACATTTTCTATTAATACGGATAGTAGGCTCTTAAAGTCGCATTCATTGACACTAAAGTATTTAGCTGCAAATAATAAATTGGCAAGCAATCAATATTTATTAGAAAATTAAAATGTTGTTTTAGCTTACCTTTTTTATAAATTTTCCACAAAATTGATGTCAAATGCTTTCAGTTTGTTTTTTATGATTTCTTTTTTTGAAGTATAAAGGAATTTAAATTCAATTCTGGGTTCACAACCGAATTACAGGCATATTCGGTTGCAGCAACCCTATTTAAAAAAAATTCGGTTGGAGCAACGTCGTTAGGAGCTAATTCGGCTGTGATAACCGAATTCGGTTGTAGCAACCTAATTTTAAGAAATTCGGTTGCTACAACCCCTAAAATTCTGTTGTGGCAACATAATTCGGTTGTTGCAACCGAAATCGGTTGGAACAACCTCATTTCGGTTGCAACAACCCCATTTCAGTTGCCACAACCTAATTCCAACCGAATTTTTCTGAGGGTGTACGGATAATAATTTTAGTTATTAAAACTACCAACATTGAATTTAAAGCTTATAATTAGGGAATAATTGCCGGGATTTCCCGTTCCCGCACTGAAAATATTGTTACAGTAACTGACTGTAGTTTATTTAAAAAGTTTTCCGTACATTAATTTTTAATGATTATACAGTTAAAAAGAAATAAAATATATTTTTCAACTTTTTTTTGTTCATTTATTTAAAAATAAACTACATATAAATACGGATTTTCTGTTACAGTTAATATTTTCATTAAAAATGTTTTGTTAAAAAAAGAAACCTTTTTAGATTTCTATTTAGGTCAGTTCAAAAAACGAAATAAACTAAATATCATTTATTCTTACGGATTTTGTATTTAATTTTTTGAAAGTTAAAAAAAGGAATTAAATGAAAAGCATTATTTTTAAGGATTTTGTAGTTAGTTTATTAACATTTAAAAATAAATGAAAAGTTCTCTTGATTTAAATGAAAAGTTAGTAGACCGGTTTTTAGAAGATTTTTCATTTATTTTAAATTACATTTTGAGTTAATTTAAACTACAAACTATTTTGAGTGCGGGAAATTAAGCATTTTTCAGTTCCCGCATTCGGCAATTTGTGCTGGGAATCGCGGAATTTTAAAAAATGCAGTTTAAAATAATAAAGTTAATTATTTTAAATTTTCTTATGCAAAATCTTCCAACCTTTTGAAAATAGTAAACATTTTATATTAGGCTTGTTACTTTTACCACAACTGGAAAAATTCAAAGAATAACCAAAACAATGATTGAGTAAAAGTAGTAAGATTTTCGAGTTAAAGAACACACTGATTAATTTGTGTACTTGATCGAAATTTTAAAGTTCCTTTCAGTGCCTCTTAAAACCACTCAAATAGTGTTTGTATAAAAAATTTTGAATCGCACTCATTCTGTACAGAATTAAAGACAAATTTGTCCATTGATTTTTAAAAATTTTCAAGTTAAAATTTGCTCCCATAATTTTTAATAATTTTTCCAATTTTTTAAAATTATTTTCTATATTAATTTTTTTATTTATTTTTTAAGACGGACAATTTGTAAAAATATATAATTAAACTTATATAATTTCTAACATTAAATTAATTATTTGTCACTACGAAAATTCCAAGTAAAACCGTGCAAATTTGAGATCTTTAAGGTATTTCATTTATAAAAATTTTTAAATTATTATAAAATATTTTCTAATTTATTTCCCTTGCGGGATCCCGGGAATTCAAAATAAATTTCCCGCTTTCCCGGGAAATCAAAAAGTGCGGGATTTTGCAGTCCCTACTTATAATATATCGTTAAGTTAAGTTAAGTTTATTTTTGTTATTGAATTAGTATTTGGAGAAAAATTTAAAATTTTTATATTATTTACAGAGCTTAGTTAGTTTTTTCTGCACTTGCACTTAGGGCTTTTAGAATTTTGTTCATAAAATCGTCGGTTTTAGTCGTCGGAGTATATAATTTTACCAGAGTGTGTATTTTGATACGGTGCATCATAATCAATCAAAAAGTCGATTTTAATTTTTTTGGAACTTGTGGCTTTTTTGATTTCATATGACGATATATTTTTTTAAAGTTTTATTCGAATGGAGCATACGCTCCGAAAATTTCAATAAAAAATTCGAAGAAATAAAATTTCCACATGTTTTTTTTTTTGTAAAATATATTTTATGCTGCCTACACACGAAGTAACATTTGTCAAAATGGGCATGTTCTACTCAATGTTTCATGTTGAAATTGTTCAACTGTGGCATCGTCTGTATTAAAAAATTTAAACAAAAATGAAACACATGTTTCAACCAATGTTGCTTCATGTGTAGCCAGCATTAGTTTCAAAGCAATATTCCATGCGTTAAATTTGTGTATACAATTTTTTGGTTGTATTTTAGTTTAATTGTTTTTATATGGCATAAATTTCTGTGAAATAATTGCAAGAAATTTTAATTATTTCTTTTGCAATATTTTCAGGAAATGTAAAAAAATTGTTATTTTTGACGTTTTTTAAAAATTGTTATTTGACAACACTAATTACTCAGATATGCTTCTTTGACAGTTGAGAGAGAATAGCGCATTTTTAATATTAAAAGTTAAAACGGGTGAATTGTCTACATACTTAAAATTTTACAAATACGAATAACCCTTGATAAGATCAATCAATTTAGTTTTTCAAGTGTGAACTGAAATCAAAATATGTCTTCCCTTAAATATTTTTTTACATGTCTTTATCGAAATCAACATATCCCTATTATTACGCCGCTCTTTTTTATATTTTTAAATATTCAAAAATAAAGTGCTTTGGAAAAAAATCAAAAATAGTTTTTTTCAAATCATTATATGCCAACACTGGAAGTAAAATTTTTGTAATTTTTTAAATACATATTGTTTATAGTCAAGGCCTTAAAGTATCGCATGCATTCTACGCCGTTGTAATTTCACCTTCCTATCAAGAATTACAGGCTCTTAAAAGTAGATGTATCTTTGAAGTCACATTTGTAAGAAATGGGTTAAAATGCTGCTATTATATTTACCCTCTTTAAAATTAAATATATGCAAAGTTTTTACTTGTTATGTTTTTAACTTAATTTGTAATACCGGTATTGCTATTTCGATAACTGTATACCGTTACCGAACCCATCTTAAATACCTTTACCGTTACCGAAAGAATCGAAATTCGTTGCCGTTTCCCTTACCGTTATTCGTTTCGGTAACCAACCTTGGTTTAGAGTAGAGATGGGCGCGTGAGTGCATTTTGCGCTCATGTGATTAATTTTAATTTGAATCACGCTCACGAAGTACTCACGCTCACGAAATACTCACGGAAAATATGAAATTTGTTTTTATCCATGGATGGTAACCGAAACGATGCGGTTATCGGTAAGGGTAACGCGATTTTAGATTATTTCGGTAACGGTATTTTAAGGGTAACGCTATTTCATTTATTTCGGTATCGGTATTTTAAGGATAACGGTTTTTAGTTATTTGGGTAACGGTATTTTAAGGATAACGGTTTTTTGATTATTTCGGTAACGGTATTTTAAGATTACCGGTATTTCGGTAACGGTATTTTAAGGATAACGGTAGTCAGTTTTTTCGATGCATCCCTCAAATTTTTTTTTTACGAAAAACAAACGAGATTAGAAACAGAACCAATTTACCAACTTAATGTACGAAAAATACTCAATAATCCAGTGCAATTTCCAAAAACAGAAAATTAAAAATATCGGTAACGGTATTTTAGGGGTAACTACATTTCATTTATATCGGTAAGGGTATTTTAAGGGTATCGGTATTTTAATGGTAACGGTATTTCAGTTATTTCGGTAACGGTATTTTAAAGATAGCGGTATTTCGGTTATTTCGGTAACGGCATTTTAGGGGCAACGGTAGTCAGTTGAACGGGTTTTGATAACCGTATTTTAGCGGTATTGCCTGCCAACCCTGTTTTTATCATAATTATTTAAGGAAACTTTCTTTATTGAATATAAGTTTTATTTATTTAGGGCCAATAATAATAAACAAATGAACCTAAAGTTTGAGCTAACTTGGAGTTACCATGCGCGGTTCCAGCAATTAATATAAGGGGAAAAATCATACGCCTCAGTGTCCAACTCAATGTATTTGCCTACGGTGGCGTATGATTTTCCCCTTATATTAATTGCTGGAACCGCGCATTAGAGTTACAGATGTCAAACTCCATACAAATTTGAATTTTTTAACTTTCAGTTTGTGTTAACTTCAGGTTATTTGTTTATTGTTAATGGGGGTTAGAATTAAAATTAGCTTAACTATAAAAAATTTTGTTAACAATTTAACTAATATGCAAGTGCTTGTGCAAATATAAATATTACTGACACTTTAGAAAAACTTTTATTTTCTATTGTTGATTATACTTGAATAGATGTCACTACATTGCTACACTCATACAAATAAGTCCGTAAAAATAGCAGAAAAAGTTACAGAATCAGTTTGCTAAATATTAATAAAATGAAAACAGCAAAAAAAACTGTTCAATTTACAGAATTTTGGTAATATTTGAGCTAAATTGTTGTTAATTGCAAATAACAATTTAACCTGCTAAAATTAGCAAAAAAAAAAAAAATTGCTGAATAGTAGTTTAATAAAAATAACAAAAAAAAACTGTTAAATTTACAGAATTTTAGTAATATTTGAGCTAAATTTTTGTTAATTGCAAATAACAATTTAACTTGCTGAAATCAGCAAAAAAATTGCTAAATTATAGTAGAATGAAGATAGCAAAAAAAACTGTTAAATCTAAAAAATTTTTCTTAAAATTTTCTGAAATCAACAAAACTTTTGCTTTGCAGATTACTAGTGGACTGGAAAAAGGTAAAAAAGGAGCAAATGAAATGAAAATTAATAAATAAAAAATAAATGTGTATTTAAAAACATACTTGGGACCAGTTTATTGAATGTGTCCATTAATTGAAATTTTTTCAATTGGCATTGTTCAATGCCTAAATGCCCATTTATAATTGATGAAAGAAGTATTTGATTTCATGTTTTAATAAAAGAAATTAAAAATTCGCGTATTTCTTATATTTTTTTAAATTACAATGATTTTTCTTCAATTATGTGTACATTTCATTACCATTGCTTACATCAATGCAAATTGAAAAAAATTTCATTGAATGGTGATGAAATATTTTGGCATTGACATTGAGATAAAGTAATGCCAATTATATTTCAATGCCAATGAAAATTTCCCAAGAATGATTTTTTGTAAAAGTGGTAATATTTATAGACAATAATATGTTAACCGTAACAAAATGTATTTCAGAGACCCTTCTTTTGATTTTCATTGTTTGCTGATCGGATATGTACTTCCGAATTTATTTGAGTTTCCATTTTCACCTCTAAAGCTCCAACCACAGGAAAGAAGGTGTGGCCGATTAAAAATATCGTATTCTTTAAATAAGCTTAAAAAGTACAATATTGGGGGAAAAATAGAGTCATCCCCGTAAACTCCACTTGCTCCCCAGAGATACTTTTAATCACAATTTTCATATTAAAATGGTTCGTCCAAAATAAACATTGATCTTTGAAAATTAATGTATTACGATAAATAGAAACTTTTCTCATAAATTTTAATAATTTAGATATTTTATGAGTAGGACAAATTTTCAACCATTTCAATTTAGCTTTATTTAAAAACTTTGTGCATTATTTTTGGCGAGTTAAAAATATGCAGTAATTTTTATGAGTCATTTAACATTCTGTTTATAAGCGCTCCAAAATTGGTGGTTTAGTTTACAAAAAATTTGTAAAATTAGCAAATCTTCTGTTAAAAATTAGTAACTAAAATTCAGCAAAATACTGTAAAGTTAGCAAATTTATTGTTAAAAATTAGTAACTAAATTCAGCAAAAAAAAAATAGCAAAAAAAGTTGTAAGTTAGTAATGTGGAGGTAGCAAAAAAATTAACTAAAAATTAAATTTTAACTAAAAATTGGTTACAAATTTGTTAAGTTGAAGTACTAACAGTTTTACTAACTTTTCTGCAAACTTTTTTCTATGAGTGTAGATCTGTCAAAACAACAGAGTAGTATATTAGAAGATGACAAAGCAAATTGTGGTACTTTTTTTGTTTTTTTTCTTTGATATTTTAAATGTTTAAAAACTCTCCTAGACGAGAAGAAGAAATTCTTATTGAGTTTGCACTTTAACTTAACAAATATTTCTAGAAATACTAAAAACGTCGCCCCCTGACGATTGCCTTATTCATGAATAAAATTTGGATAGGGACATGCTTTTAACAGATTATTTTTCATAATTTGTTAATTAGGTTTTGGGATTTTAGCACATTTAATTCACTGAAAATATTATTACAGTAACTGACTGTAGTTTATTTAAAAAGTTATCCGTACATTTATTTTTAAATGATTATACAGTTAAAATGCAAAGAAATATATTTTTTAACTCTTTTTGTCGTTCATTTAAAAAATAAATTACATATAAATATGGATTTTCTGTTACAGTTTAAAATATTTTGTTAAAAAAAGAATTCCTTTTCGATTTCTGGGTCAGTTAATAAAACGAAATAAACTAAATATCATTTATTCTTACGGATTTTGTAGTTAATTTTTTGAAATTTAAAAAAACGAAATAAATGAAAAATCATTATAGCCCAAACCACATAATGAAAGTGCCAGTGGACAGCGGCAGTGCTGTCAAACTTTGTTCTTGAATTTCGCGGAAACGATTTAATATTTTTAAATATTTCTTATTGCGTTTTGTTTAAAAACAGCTCTTGTTTATTTATAAACTTTTCTAATATCTCGGCAGTGACAAATAGAGAAAATACAAAAACTGCTTTATCGACAAAACGTTGCACTGCGGTCAACACTGCGTAAATTAACATTTAAAAATAAATGAAAAGTTCTTTTGATTAAATGAAAAGTCAGTAGACCGGTTTTTAAATGATTTTTCATTTATTTTAAATTACATATTCAGTTAATTTAAACTACAAACTATTTTGAGTGTTCCTTTAATTTAATTATATATTTAAAATCTTTAAATAACTTAAAAAATTCACTGTAAATCTTTAAATGTTATTCCAAATTATTGTGGAGGAAGTCGATTTCTTCTTTACATAAGAATTCTGGCAGAAGTAGAAAAAACTGACTGGAATACACATTATTTGAAGTAGGGGAAGATCTCTGGAATTTTTCCAAAATTGTAAATTATCGCAATCTGGTTTAATATAATCACGCAAACTCACGCACAAAAATTTACTCACGCACAAAAATTTACTCACGCACGACTCACGCACGAATATTTTTTTAACTCACGCTCATGCATGACTCACGTGAGTGCTATCATTTTAACTCACGATTCACGTGACACGAAAAATACATAAAACCTGCACCCATACGATCCATGGCTTTGACACAATTTTTCATCAAACCTAGTTTTGTATGTAGTGGTGGTAAAAATATTCTGGTAGGCTCGACAAGAGGGGGGTGAAAAACATTTTCCCCAGGAGTGAGACAATCGCGCTTTGGCAGTCTTTTGTTTCGATATCTGCTCTCCCACTCACATAAAAGCAACAATACTTTGTAAAACCCAGCCGCAATCCGAGAAGTAAAGCAATGACTTTTAAGTCAGCACATAGATTAAATTAAAATATATTATACTGGAATTTTTCTATAAATCGATGGCCTCATTTGTGGCGTCTTTTGTCCGATTTGACAATCCATCAAAATCTTTCATTACCAAATATGTGGTTATCCCAGCAAAATCTTTCATTACCAAATAAGTGGTTATATAATAGAAATTCATAGCTCCGCACAACTTATTTTTTGGCGGCTAAACTCATTATTTTTGTTTGGCGTGGTCGTTTTTATAAGTAGTCACGCTTACCCGCTCGCTTACGAAAAAATGAGAAATAAGTAGTTATAAGATTTTGAATAATAAGTGGTTACACACATGCTTACAAAAAGTTTAATTATAAGTGGTTATCCGATTGCTTACTTGATTCTTAAAAATAAGGATTTAGGCAAATACTATTAGCCTTACGAAATACATTCAGAAAAATTTAAGTTTTCTCTAGTGTGTAATTTTAGGACTCGCCATAAAAATTTAAACATAAAACATATTTACATATAATAAAAAAATTTAACTGTGTAAAAAGTACTTATTTAAACTAATACGAGTAATTCATTATTTTATATTTAGAAACAATGAATACAATAGGCCGTTATTAGGAAGTCATTATTTTATATTATAAAATAATGCAAAAGGTAATGATATATCATTTTTGGTAATGCAGATAGTAATGAGGTGTCGTTACCAATATTTTGCTGGGATATAATAGAAATCCATAGCTCCGCACAACTTACTTTTTGGCGTCTAAACTCATTATTTTTGTTTGGCGTGGTCGTTTTTATAAGTAGTTACGCTTACCCGCTCGCTTACGAAAAAATGAGAAATAAGTAGTTATGAGATTTTGAATAATAAGTGGTTACACACATGCTTACAAAAAGTTGAATTATAAGTGGTTATCCGATGGCTTAAGCAAATACTATTAGCTTAAGGAAGTACATTCAGTAAAATTTTTTTTTCTCTAGTGTGTAATTTTAGGACTCGTCATAAAAATTTAAACATAAAACATATTTACAATAAAAATTGTATAAAATTTAACTTTGTAAAAAGTACTTATTTAAACTATTACGAGTAAGTCATTATTTTATATTTAGAAACAATGA
Source organism: Leucophora obtusa (assembly GCA_949987735.1). Lineage (NCBI taxonomy): Eukaryota > Metazoa > Arthropoda > Insecta > Diptera > Anthomyiidae > Leucophora > Leucophora obtusa. Next base: position 107,252,473 of record OX465295.1, on the reverse strand, counting down.
ATACAATAGGCCGTTATTAGGAATTCATTATTTTATATTATAAAATAATGCAAAAGGTAATGATATATCAAATTTGGTAATGCAGATAGTAATGAGGTGTCATTACCAATATTTTGCTGGGTAGGTAAATCAGCACTATGACGAAGTGGTCGTACACTCTAAAAAGTGAACTGAAAATCACTACAATAAAGTAAGTAAAGTTTTATATAAAGTTCAGCATAATGCCTGATTTGACATAGAAAATGTTTGAAAAACCTTTTTACACACTTTATGTAAAAAAGTACGTATAAGTTAAAGCATTTTTTGTGTTTATAACGCATGTTTCCAACTCTATAAGCATTTATTCTTGAAAAATATAAATTTTGTGTGTAAAATCAGCCCATTGTGTGTAACCTTTGAAATGTGAATGTTTTCTCAAATTAAAAATAAACTGTCAAATATAAAAAACAAACAAACAAATAATATATTTTAAATTGTAAAATAACAGAAAAATTTTGAAAAAAACACATCTTTAACCATTTGCAAAAACCTTTAATTCATTTTTTAGCAAAAGATAAGTACAACTTTGCATATTGTTAAAAAATATTGGAATCAATTTTCTTTATTTTCAGATGAATTATCCAGAAAAAGCAAACCACATACATAACTTCTTTGCTCAATATCAAACATATATCAAATCACACATTTACGAATATATTTTCTACAAGATGTTTTCGGCAGCCCTTTCTACCCGCAATTACAAAATTCACTGATCTAACAAGCAAATAAGAAATGGCAAAGCCAGAACTTCCTACAATATTAGAATATTGAAAAGCTGTCTCGGGAGCTATTTGATCATAAAGATTTTCGATTTATTTCCAGCGGGCATCATAAATCACTATTTTCTAATATTAACCTAAAATTAAAACTGTTAATTTTGTGTAAATATATGTTAGTCACTTAATTGTATTTGCTTTGTCATTTTATACTCGATGTCTTAGCTTTGTCGAGTTTCTTTGAGATGAAAATAAAAATGATAATAGTAAATTGCATTTATTTTCGTTTAATAAAAAGGAGGGTCCTTAAAATTAATGAAAACACTTATTTTGTAATTGAAATCATTCCGTCAGTTTTTCTAAAGATTTAAAATGTAACTTTACTTATTTAAATATTTGTTTTTAGCCATATGCAGCACAAATTTACACACATAGTGTCTGAATGGTTGTTTCGAAACATGTATGTTTACAAACATTTGTGTTTATTAGTTTTACACACAATGTGTGTATATAATTTTATTTTACACACTTTTAGTAATTCTAAGGTTTTAAAGGTAGGCATTCAGTTACCTACCATTATGGTAGTAAATTTAAATAAAATTTTATTAGAGTGTATTGAAGAATGAATATTTGCATATTTCACAGTATGTTTCGACTCCATATTTATCCTATTTAAGTTGAGTTAGGCAAAAGTAACAATCAGATATCAGACAGCATATACAAGGTGCCCAGTTCTTCTCTTGATGAGCCTAAGAGAAACCAAAATAATCGCGATAACACTGATTTACCACCCAGTGTAGAAAATCATTACCAGATATGTGGTTATGTAAGTACATACTTGGTAATGGTAACTACTTACTTTTGTTATTACATTTCTTATTACCTTTATATGGCGATGTCGCGAAAAATAATGAGTTGTCGTTACACACCAGCTTACGAAAAATTAAAAAATATATCGTTACCTACGTGCTTACCAGTACTGACAAAAATAATGAGTCTAAAAATAGATTTTCAAAAAAATTAATTATATAAAAAAAATATTTTTTATTGTATTTTTTTTTTAAATAAAATTTGCTGGTGCGGGAATTGAACCTGGGTCTACAGATTGCCAGTCAACAGCTCTACCATCTGAGCTATATCGACATGTAATATTTAATAGATAAAAACATAATTGACCTGCTGCACACAAGTAAGCTTACTTACCAACATACAAAAAATCAAAAAATATGTGGTTACATATATCCTTACCAGTGTTTAAAAAATATTGAGTCTAAAAATAGATTTAAAAAAATTTTCAAAAAAAATATAAAAAATTATTTTCTATATGAAATAATGATAAAAATAAGTCATTATCAGTAACTCATTATTATATGTTTTAAAATAATGCAGAAGGTAAGTGGGTGTCATTACTGGTACTCCAAAAAATAATGATATGTCATTACCGTTTCTACACTGGGCAGTTCAGTGAAATTTCGTCGCTGACTTTTGAAATTTAGTTCACCACATACGTAGCAAAAACTGTTAGGATGATCGATACACTTCCTTTGCATGTTGAGAAACTAAAAACCATTAGCTTATGTATGCTAAACTCACAATTTAACACTATTTTAAATGAAAATTTGATGCAATTCGACCATACGTACAGTTGTATTATCGCAAAATACGGTAAAATCATAAGTGGCTGTCACAAAAAAATCTATGGGTGGCAGAAACAAAATAATTTGGGTTTTGCAATGAGGGTATCTAGCAAAGTAATAATTAGCATACAGAATCGGTGTGGCAAAAACCTTGTCGATCAGTGTTATTATTTGCTGTAAAAAGCAGTTGTTACTTTTAAAACCTGAGTAAAAAATTATTTGAGTATTCTTAATTCCCGATTTCCGGAAGTTGAAAAATGTCGGCAAATTTAAAACCCTATTCAAGATGCAAACTCTGTTTGAGTATAGTTGATTGACACAGACTGACTAATTTGACTACTAGACACTAGGGATGCCAAACGAGAAATCCCGAATCCCGAAATCCCGGGATTTACCTACCTACGTTTTTTCTTGAATTTTCTCATATTGACAAGAAATTGATGCCAAGATATTGGTAAAATTATAAATTAAGTATACTATTCAAGTAAACTATGCAAAGACTTTGCAGAAAAATTTTAAATTTTGGTAAACAATATTAAGTTTTTGAGTAATACATGCGAAAAATCAAGTTTGTTTGTTATTTTACTGATTTATTCTTCCAAGCGAAATTCGATTTCTGAAACTGGGACTGTAAGTTTTGGCTGGGACTGTAAGTTTGAATTCTTCCATGAAAACATTTGATAACGATAACCAAATAACTTTGTTGCTGTAATTACACGATTTAGTGGGCAAGTTTATCGCAACGAATCTGTTTTAAAATCTGCTTACAAAATACTGGGCGCAAGTGTACTTAATGACAGGCCTTCATATATTATCCCAGCCAGAAAAATACAAACGGGAAAGCGATGGCAAGGTATTTTAACAGGTGGTACAAGTACTGACAAAAATTGCTTTCCCATTTCCAATATGATAACGTCAATTGACAAAAGGACCGGCAGTTCAAAAAGCGCCGGAAAAGTACTGGAGAAACAAAATTTTTAACTTTGGCAAAACGCTGCCAAAACCAATAAATAGGTGGTTTGGAATTATATTTTCCAAAATAAAATTTAAAAAAAGTTCATATGTATCAAATACTGGCAAAACGATTTTTGCAAACGCTGGCAAAGCGTCCCAAATGAGTGTTCTGCCAGTCATTTATTTTTAACATCGCGGTTACCCAGTGGTATGCAAGTACTTGATTTTTTGTACCACTGTCAATTTCTGACTGAGATGTTTCAATATTCATAATATGTACCACATTATTAATTAACAACTATTAAATAATTATAAAACGCTTTATTCTATAAAAAAATTAGTTACATAACATAAAAATTTTTACAAATAAAGGAAAATTTAAATCCCGAAATCCCGTAAAATCCCGGGATCCCGAAAAATCCTGTAGTCCCGAAAATCCCGGGATCCCGCGATCGGGATCCCGGGATTTCATACAAAATCCCGAATCCCGGGATTTTCAAATATCAATCCCGTTTGGCATCCCTACTAGACACATGGGTGAGAACACGTTAGAGCAGTTTTTCTATTTACGCATACAAAAAATATGATTGAACATGTTTGCGAATACAAAATGATAATATAATGATCCTAATGATTTTAAATATACTTCTGAATGATCTTGTTATGATCACAGACAAAGCTTCGAAGAATTAATTATATAATTCCATTTTTTTAAACTGAATTTATATTTTGAAAATGAATTCCCTGACCAAACTTAAGGAATTGAATGAATTCCTTTTTTTCATTCGATTTATCTTGAAGGAATTTATTAATTTTTTTCTAATTCCTTCATAAAATTTAATGCATTTATTCACCAAGAAATTCATTTAATTCTAGTTAATTCAACTTTTGGGAATTCATTCAATTCTAGTTAATTCAACTTTAGTTCCCTGAAGGAATAATTTACTTTTTCGTTCAATTCCCTAAGGAATTAAATTTTTCTTTTAATTCCTTAGGGAATGGAACGAAAAATTTAATTCCTTAAGGAATTAAAAGAAAAAGTTAATTACTTAGGGAATTAAACCAAGAAGTAAATGCCCTAGGGAATTAACTCCTTAACCAAAAGTTGAATTAACTAGAATTGAATGAATTCCTTGAGTTAATTTTGAATTAACTCGTGTTTAATGAATTCTTTAGTGAATGAATTCTTTAATTTTAATGCTTAATTCTTTGGTCAGGGAATTCATTCTCTAAATTTTAATTCTTTGAAGACATTCACAAGAATTACTTCCTGCTTATGTCATATTAATTAATTCATTCCTTGAATTCAAAAATAGAATTAAATTTTTTGGAATTCATTACAAAAAGGAATTAATTCTTTCATAATCACAGAGGACGATTATGACATCATTTATGACCAATTTTTGATCGTTGCGATCTTTATGAATTTTAATTTTAAGTTCATGCTCTTAAACTTCCATGATGCTCTTTACCCTTCGTGTTACTGTGCAGCTTACCCTAGGCATAACCTATAATTCGAAAAAAAAACATATTTTTGTATTTGTATGGAAAATCTGAAATTTTTATCGTATGGTGTGTGGGGTTGAAATTGTAAGATTTGGCTAAAATTTTAACCATGTACTTTTGAGATGAAATTTAACAAAATAGACCCCCTATATATCGAAATTCCAAATTTTCTTAAATATGTGCCACCCTAATATAAATACATATATGTACATTAAGGTGGACCTTGAAATGAAATTTTTGCGATATTTTGGTAGATGAGGGCTCTATTCCGTGCCTTTTTGAAAAAAAATGACAATGCCGAAAAAAAAAATTAAAAAAAAAAAAATTAGGGGTTGCGCACGAGCCGAGAAAAAGGTCCACTTTGCCAAAATTAGGGGGGAAATTGCCATAGGTCATCAGGGGTCACCCGTAGGGGGGAAGAATGTATGGCCGACCCCCATTAACTTTTTACCGCCAACATTTTCCCCCAAGCCACCCACCCCCTAGCTCCTCCCCTTAGGGGGGTCACCATACAAAAATGGAGGTTGCTCAGTATTTTCGAAAAACACCATAGGTCATCAGGGGTCACCCCTAGGGGGGCAAAATATATGACCGACCCCCATTAACTTTTCATCCCCAACATCTTTTCCGAACAAACTTACCCTCTATCTCCACTCCTTGAGGGACTCCCCATACAAAAATAAAAGAAGCTGTAATTGAGTAGTACTACTAAGCACTTTTAATATAATATAGTCAAATTAACATATTTTTGTTCGCTGATGGGTATTTCTTGCGGTAAGAATCGATAACATGTAGTAAATACTGTTTCTCTTCTTCGCCTTGACACAGTATTCTATTATAATCTTGTATCATTTTTACTCCTCTTTCGGCAGTGTCGTTCACAACGCGCAAGTTATTTACAATTCTACGACCTTCTTGATAGTCTGCGCGAGATTTCCAGGTTGCTGGATTTGCTAGAATGAAATCTTGCGATATTCCAAATCGTACAAATAAATTTTTGGTATTATGAGAGACGAAGTTGCTCAAGTCTTTAGCCAAGAATTCCTCATTCACATCTTTGAATTTCACCTCGATTTTTTTAACGCTGGTGCTTTTGATTACGACGCGAGGAGCTGGGGGAACCGGGTCGTCTTCTTCATCTTCTTCACCTTCTTCGTCTTCTTCGTCTTCTTCATCTTCTTCACCTTCGTCATTCTCCTTTTCTAGCAATGCTTGGGCCATTTTGGCCTTCAACTCATTTGAAACCTTGTCATCGAAAAAGGCAAGGGCTATGTGCTCATCGGCGAGATACCATAGGTGACCGATAAATTTCTTTATCATTACCCGAGATAAATCCTGGTCAACGGACTTGTACTCGACGATGTCCTTCAAAAACTTCCAATCTTGATTCGGCGCCTCAGCTGCTCGAGAAGAACCAAACCATGCCTTGACGTAAAGTCGCACCACAAAAATACAAACGTGTCGAATACCATTCAATTCACATACAGATAAGTGAAAAGTTCTCCGAAACAAAAACATCTTGAGGCTGTAAATGGCTTTTGCCATCCATCGAGCATGGGAAACGGGTCCTGGAGCTCGGAAATGGTAATTCTCAAGTTTTTCACCCAGAAACAAAAGAATTAATTGTAGCATTTCTTTGTAGTCATCGCGAGGGTGTTTCTCCTTCAATTGATCTAAGCAAAACTCCTTTATGCCGACTTGCATTGCCACAGGAATTTTTCTGACGACTTGATCGTCTATCAAGCCAGAATGGAATGGTTTAACCTTTACAGCGTCCCATTCCTGTTTGAAACGGTCAAAGCAAGGAACGCCTGGTGCACTGGTCTTTCCCATTTTTGTCTCAAAAACTTCCCTTAGCACCAGTTCGTATACGTGGTGTCTGCAAGGTAAATATAAGATTTCTCTCTCCAACAGCCGCTCAAGAGCAACTGCGGCTCCGGAGAATGGGCCACTGTTCGTTGATGTCGTGTCGAAAGAAAGTCCTTGTATTCGATGTGTCATATGCCAAGATGCCAACAGTTGATAAACGGCATGTGCTATTCTCCGGCCTTTTCCTTTCCCATCTTCTACTTTGGGAACTCCAAGAAGTTGTTCTTTTTCTCCGTACGAGACAATTACCGGTAGACGGTCCACCTTCTTTGTACCCACAAAATCCAAAAGCATTTTGCCATCCCAATGGACTACGAAGGATTTAGCTGCGACAAGCTGGAGATAAATGAAACGCGTTGAAGAATAAGAATTCTGAATGAGAGCAAATAAATCTATGCGATCTTACTTCTGGATTGTCTTTCACATAACTCAGCATGTTCTCTCGATTTGAACGCCGACATCTCCGAAGCGACGTACGGTTTATTGTGTATTGTTGAGGATCGCGTCCAAATGCTTCTGCCGCCGCTATCATAATGCCGACCGCGTCTCGGTCAGTCACTTTGCACTTGTCCAAAGCTGATAGGACTCGTTCAGTAAAACATTGTTTGTAACCTCTTATGTCACCAACATTTGATGGGCCAGCTTCTGCCGGGAAGTTTTCGTCCTGTCTCCCATTATCATCGCTTGAATCACTGCTTGAGAATTTAACCACTGCAATTGAAAGAATTTCATTTGAATATAAACATTGGACGAACACACAAAGCGCGAAATAACTTACCGCCTTTAGCGAACTGATCTCTACTAGATTCCGTTGCACGTTTGCGTCGCAACTCTTCTTGTTCTTCGCGCTCAGCTTTTCTTTTCCTCGTTCGAGTATCAGTAGCGTCCACACCTCCCATAGTTCCTGGCCGGCCATCTTCTCTTTGCTTTAGCAGAAACTCAATGTCTTCGGTATTTGTCATTTTCTCAAGGGCGTTGGCGTGTGCGATGTCGAAAAGATTATCCAAGCTATCAGAAAACTTATTCTCTTTTTCTCTAGTGGACTCAGTCTTTCTGTGAGATGACTTTCTTAAAGCATCCCACTCATCGTGCAGCGCAGCTATTTTTCTTGTAACATCTCCTCTGGCTTTCGTCGGAATAGCTGCTTGGCGCCAAAAAATCATCACTGCGTCCGCGACTATAACCGCACTATTTTTCTTCGACATGTTTCGTTTGCGAATGTTGAAGAAATGCATTCTTAGCACTTGCTTCTTCGACGGTAATTTGTTCCCCGTAATATTCATGCTTGGATAACCAATCAAAAAAATATCGTCGCGCGATCTAAGTTGTGTTGTCATCTTAACTTTGGTGGAATATTGGTGGAATTTCTGTAAAAAAATCAAAAAAAATCAAAAAAATCTCGATATTGTGCAACTGTAAATACATAGATTTTCAGTATTTTTGTATGGGGAGTCCCTCAAGGAGTGGAGATAGAGGGTAAGTTTGTTCGGAAAAGATGTTGGGGATGAAAAGTTAATGGGGGTCGGTCATATATTTTGCCCCCCTAGGGGTGACCCCTGATGACCTATGGTGTTTTTCGAAAATACTGAGCAACCTCCATTTTTGTATGGTGACCCCCCTAAGGGGAGGAGCTAGGGGGTGGGTGGCTTGGGGGAAAATGTTGGCGGTAAAAAGTTAATGGGGGTCGGCCATACATTCTTCCCCCCTACGGGTGACCCCTGATGACCTATGGCAATTTCCCCCCTAATTTTGGCAAAGTGGACCTTTTTCTCGGCTCGTGCGCAACCCCTATTTTTTTTTTTTTTTAATTTTTTTTTTCGGCATTGTCATTTTTTTTCAAAAAGGCACGGAATAGAGCCCTCATCTACCAAAATATCGACACAAGGTCCACCCTAATGTACATACAGAATATTTTATTTATTGTTTATTATTTACATTTTTTTTAATTTACTTTAGCACTTTCTTTATTGTTGTATAGTCAATATGTATCTTTTGTACTTGTACTTGTGCTGCTGCTATTAAATAATTTTAATGTTTATTTTAATTCAACCAGTAGTTGTTTGTGTATTGATTATACATAAAGTGTATACATACATACATATATATTTGTTTGACAAATACATAAAGAATTTATTTTTATACAAATAACCATAATACAGTTGAGTCAAAGTTTAACGAACGACATATAGGTAATGTCGTTAATTAATTTTTTGACAATATACGATAGTGAAATGATAATACTATACTTTTCTTAAGACAAATTGTGCGCTTATTCAAATCTGGCTTCAGAATTGTTCTTTTTTATCAGACTTTCGAGCTTTACAAACGACAAAAAAGTAAATTTTATTAAAATATTCCGAATTGTATCATTCCTAGAAATATATTTTTAACAAAACTCGTAACGGCATCTGCAAATTTTACTACTCTTCCCCTTAAAATGCTTTTTGATTTTTTTTTTAACGTTCCTTTACGTATATCACACTTGATCAACAAGAGGGTATCAACTAAAAATTTTTAAATTTTCAGTTTTTGCAAGAAATCAACTAACAATATCAATATCTATCTCCTGTACAAATTTCAACGTATTCCGATTACCCTTTCATCTCGAAAACCACATTTGAGACCATTTTCGTGATAGTGTAGTGACTACATTTATATCAACAAAAAGTATCAGAAAAATGGTATTAACTCAAAAAATAGATTCTTTTGCAATAATTGCAAAAATGTAAAAGAAAAACAATGTAAATATATTTTCAAATGGAATTTGCTTACTATGATGTATTCGGATTTTCAAATTCTCTTGAAATGTAACCACAAATAGTTTTTCACCTGTACTGAAAATTCGAAAATTTTGAGTTAATACTAGGGTATTCAATTAATCGGCTTTTATTTTAATCGATTAATCGTGCAAATAATTATTCGGGTTTTTTTCTTAACCGGTTAATCAAACAAAATTTTTAAATTAATCGATTAATCGAAAAAATTTTCTTGTAAATAATATATGTACATACACTTGTTGTATTTTTAATAATTTTATTTAAAAAAGGAACAAAAATAAATTTAGTAAATCTTCTGAAAGTTATAAAAATAAAAAAGTGTAATAATTGAGATCAGATTTTGTCATTATTTTTATTTTTTCTGTCCCCTCTGTCACATATTAAAATTTTATCCAAATCGGGGAGAACCACACCGCAATGAGTTAAAGAGTTAAAGAAGAATAAAGAAGACCCCGTACATTAATTTGTATCTCTTTCGTATGCATTGAATACGTAAAAACGTAAATGTCCCAGTGTAGAAACGGTAATGGCATATCATTATTTTTTAAAGTACCAGTAATGACACCCACTTACCTTCTGCATTATTTTAAAACATATAATAATTAGTTACGGATAATGATTTATTTTTATCATTATTTCAAATATAAAATAATTTTTTAGATTTTTTTGAAAATTTTTTGAAATCTATTTTTAGACTCAATATTTTTTAAACACTGGTAAGGATATATGTAACCACATATTTTTTGATTTTTTATATGTTGGCGAGTAAGCTTACTTGTGTGCAGCAGGTCAATTATATTTTTGTCTATTAAATATTACATGTCGATATAGCTCAGATGGTAGAGCTGTTGACTGGCAATCTGTGGACCCAGGTTCGATTCCCGCACCAGCAAATTTTATTAAAAAAAAAAATACAATAAAAAATATTTTTTTTTATATAATTTATTTTTTTAAGTAAATGAATGTTATGTTAGTTCAACTCAAGATCATAAATTAATATCACTTTCTGTTTAAATTATTTTCAAATCAAAGAAAGATGATACAATTTTTACAAGTAAATTACAAAGAATAAAAATTATTGAAAAAATTCGATAAGACCAGCAAGGCAGAATGCGAAAATCTATTTTTAGACTCATTATTTTTGTCAGTACTGGTAAGCACATAGGTAACGATATATTTTTTGATTTTTCGTATGCTGGTGTGTAACGACAACTCATTATTTTTCGCGACATCTCCATATAAAGGTAATAAGAAATGTAATAACAAAAGTAAGTAGTTAGCATTACCAAGTATGTAGTTACATAACCACATATCTGGTAATGATTTTCTACACTAGGGTAGAGAGGAATTCCCCAATAAAATTTTCTATTCCAAAGAATCGGTTGTAGAATAGCTACTTTTCATTTACAACCCCTTCTACTGTCGATTCTAACACCGATTCTTTTTGTTTGAAATTGTCCCAAAAGCAACCCCTTCTATAGCTCCAAAGTGGAACCGGTTGCCCTAGAATCAGTTCTGGAACTAGTGCTGGAACTAATTCTACGTCAAACACACCTTCCATATAGGATCCCAGGAACTGGTTCCGGAACCAGTTCCATGGAATCGGTTGCAATGGAACCAGTTGTAGAATAGGTGTGGTTGGCTAGCGATTGTTAAAAATTTTCCTGGGTCTGTTGAGAATTGATTTTCTCTCTACGTTTCCGTTCCTGTTCCGTTCCGTTTATTTTATTAATTCAGAGTGCTCACTAAACAAGCTTTAATTGAGCATTCATTATAATTATAATAACCATTAATTACAATCGGCCTGATTACGGTTGTCGAATTTGTAGTCGAAACTTTCGACTCCATACAAAATGGTTTTCTTTAAATTGGAAATTGTATAGAAATTAATCTCTGATCAATTATTTTTTACGATCGGATTCTTATTTATGATAAGTTCAGTAGTAAAACTGTTGAAAGGTTGTGTTTCTACCGTCTTTTCAGCAAATCCCACTTGCTTTCGAATTCGACAACGACAACCGTAATAAGGCTGAATAATTATTAATGCTTTCGTTTAATATCAACGTTTAAAAAGTCGTAAAAATAATTAAAAATTTCTTATACGTAAGTAGATACCACTACTATATAAGATGGGCCAAAAACCTCAGATGTTAGTGCCCATGTAAGCTTTTCATTTATTGTCAATTCATTATGTCATTATAAGTCACAACAACAGAGTAGTAATTTGGAAGATGACAAAGCAAACTGTGATAAGTTTGTATTGTTTTTGTTTTTTCTTTGGGATTTAAAAACATGAAAACATGAAATTCTCATTGAGTTGAAGCTAACAAATGTTTCTACAAATTCTAAAAGGTCGTCCCTTAATTATTTTCTTAGACCAGAAAGAAATTCGGATAGGTACAAGCCTACAGCAAATTATTTATCACAATTTTTTTTATCACATTTACTTTAATAAAAAATTTATATTTTTTAAAGATTTTTGTAATTTTCTACCAATTTCGATTAATAGATTAATCGTATGAAATTATTCGAATTATTTGTTTTTCGATATTTCAACATTTTAAATTATTCGAACAATTTTTGAGAAAAATTTTTCGATTAATCGAATAACGATTAATCGATTGAATACCCTAGTTAATACCCTCTTGTTGATCAAGTGCGATATATATATATTTTTTTTCAAATTGGGGTCTTCATCGCAATTTCAAAGTCAAATTGCAAAAAAGCCTTTGAAAGGATATTCCAACGGACCATATTTCCTAGACTAAAAAAAGCTATCTAAAAAATCAAAAAGCATTTAAAAGGAAAAAAGTAATATTTTCGAATGCAGTTACAAGTCTTGTTAATAATAGAATTTGATTAAGCATACAATTCGGCCAGATTCGGATTAAGCTCACAGCTTGCCTTTAGAAAAGTATAGGTTAGTCCCCGAGTCTGATATGTTTCGTCTTTAACTTATAATAAGTTTCCTGAAATACTTACCTGTAGGGTAGAGGGGGGATCCTTTGTCACTTTTTTTTCAAAGCACCGTGATTTCTTAACCCCTAATTATTTTTCAAAAATTACTTTCAAATTGAAGATCTACATATCTTGGCTTTAATTTCTATCATTTATATTCTAATTATTTGCATATTTTCTATTACTTTTTTTATGATTTCCAAAGTAACCCAAATCAGCGAAACTGCCCCAAACCTGGGGGATATTCGCCAAAAGAGCTATATACAATTTCAACAAAAAATATTGTTAATAATTTAGAATAAGTTCTTTAAGGTATATGATTCTTTTTAATCAATAAATCTCCACTACATTAAAAAAAAATAATTTAAAACTATAAATTCTTCAAAATTACAAAAAACTGAATAGTTAATATAAATTTAAGAATGAACACGATTGTACTAATTTACTGTTGAACATATTTTAAACATATAGAAAAGTTGTTCGTAGCTCCAGGGGCCATCTGGTGATTGTGCCCCAGAGGCAGGCACTAACATAAAATTAATATTTTTTCACACTTTTAAAGCATTTATTAAAATCAAATTATTATTTTCTGAAAGCCTAGGATCATAGGTCTAACATAATGAAAAAATATTTTTTTATCACACGATTTGAGGAAGTTATTGCAAAATGTAGTTGCTTTCAATTATTTTTTTGGCACCCCAAAAAACACAAAAACATGTCTGTCTGCGACCACATGTGATATAAATTCGTCAAAGTGGATGTCAAGGAAAGGCAATTGAAAAATGCACAAAATATATTTTTTCCAATTTTTTATATCCCTTAACATCGGAGAAAAATGGGATTAGTGTATGTGCCCCACTGGCGAAGGATCCCTCCTCTACCCTACTCACCGGTAATTTCACTGTCGTGTATCATCAACAAGTTAGATAACGTTTGTTAAATTGATTCATTCGTTATATATAATTTTTTTCATTGGAAAGTGTATTCAAGAACTAGTTTAATGGAATGAATTCTAATTGAACCATTTATAGAATGGAACCGATTAAATTGTAGTGGGTACCAGAGAACTGCAACTGCTGATTGCAAAATCATCATACGTAATCAGCACCCGAATAAACATTCGTTTGCGTTCAAGCGCTGAATATACTCAAATACACATATTCGTTGCTGATTTTAAATCAATCAAACCAAGTGATTTTTGTTGCATCTTTGATTTAATCCTTGGTCGTTTTCATACCATTGATTTCATTCATATTCGTTCGGATCAACGACGATTATTTTGATGTAGAATAAAACAGAAAAAAGAAAAAAGAACGCGTATGAGTTTATTTATGATTGAAACCAAATAAAAGAAAAATAATTTCATAACAATAAAAAGGGGTTAACAGTATCAGATTTTGTAGAAACACATTTAATAAATGGTACAGTGTACATTCCCATTATAAAACAATAAGATTTTATTTTTTTTTATTTTATTTTATAAAACAACTAATACTTTTGATTTATTCATGTGAGTTCAAATGTTCGATCAGCCGACTACGAGTTCAGCAGCATGATGGTGATTTTATTCAACAATGAGTTTTTTTGAGTGATTAAATGTGAATAAAACGTGTTCGACAGACGACTCAAACTGATCCGAACTACGCGTTCAGCAGCATGATATTGATTTTACTTATTCAACATTGAGTATTGTTGAGTGATTAATTGTGAATAAGAATTTTAGTGTATGATTAAATTAAGAAAAAAGTTGATTTTGCAGTTCTCTGGTGGGTACTAACTAGGGTATTCAGTCGACTAATCGTTATGTGTTTAATCGAACAATTTTGCTGAAAAATTTAATACGATTAATCGATTATTCGAAATTAATACAAAATAACAAAAAAAATTTTAAAAGTATATTTTTTCGTTATTCGAATTTTTGGTTATTTGAAATTTAGACAAAACTCACTTATAAAAATGTGAAAATAATTTCATGTAAGCTTGCACCTATCCGAATTTCATTCGTGTCTAAGGAAGTCATCAGAGGACGACTTTTTTAATTTTTAAAAATGTTTGTTATGTTAAACTATAAACTCAATGAGAATTTCTTGTTTTTGTCTAGGCGCGTTATTAGATGTCTTAAATATCAACGAAAAAACAAAAACAACAAAAAACTGTTACAATTTCTCTTGTTGCCTTCCAAAATACTACTCTTTAGTTTAAACAGAGGTATAACCAACTTTAAAATTTTTTTTTCAAGATTTCATTAAAGTTGATATTAAATGAAATCATTATTAAATCATGCTCAATATTGTGAAGATTGTTTAGTGAGCATATTAACATTTATTGATATCTAAATAATCTTTAATGAGAACTAAATAACATTTCATACATGCGAACTTTTCAGAAGCCAACTCCCTCAATAATTTAGACTATTTTAATATCAAAATTTTTTTCAATTCCCTGCCAAATACAATACTTTTAAAATCAAAGGAAGGGAGGGTTGAAAAAGGGAGGGAGGGTTGAAAATTTAGAGAGGAAGTATATTCTTAATAGAATTTCTCTCCACTTTTATTTTTTTTATGTGTTGAATGCATACGACGGAGCCAAAACTTAAAATACGAGCTGTTCTATACTTATTTAACTCATTGAATATATTAAAGAGCCCTAAGTTTACGTCTGGCTAATCCAGATCTAACTTTATGGAAATCAAAGTTTACAAGGTTTGCAGAATGGTTCTCCTCTATTAGGAAAAATAAAAATTTTGACAAAATATGATCTCAATTAATACATTTTTTATTTTTATGAATTTTAGAAGAGTTACCGAAATTATTTTTGTTCTTTTTTTTAAATAAAATTATTAAAAATACAACAAAATTTTTAAATTATATTACATAAAATTTTGTTCGCTTAATCGATTAATTTTTAAATTTTATTCGATTGATCGAATAATTATATGCACGATTAATAGATTAAAATAAAAAGTAGATAAATTGAATACCCTAGCACTAACCCATGAGCTCTCGTTACATCGGAAGTTAGTTAAACTGAGTTTTCGTTAGACCGGGATTCTACTCTATATAAATAATAATTATTGAAAAATGCAAATTAAAAAATAATAACGGAATTGTTGTTATACAAATAAAAATAATTTTTATTTGTAACAACTTTTATATTTTTTTATTGGAATTTATTTAAAACACTTTTTTAGTTCTTAATAATATAACATTTAAACACGTTCTACTTTTACTTAAAATGTTTAAATATTTATAAAGATAAGGCGTGTAGCGAATATTAATCTATTGCTAAATTAAGGTTTTTAAGAATCAGAATTTTAAATTACAGACTTACTATTTTGTGTGCATGCAATAAGGGGTATAACGGGATATATTTTGAAAATGTTAGGTTAGGTTCCAGAGGCAGCCGCCATATGGCCAGCTCACGTGGGTCCTGCAAAATCGTGTTCCCGTTGTGATACCTGTAGAGCCGTTAGGCGACCACATCAGGTTCCGAATCCTGCCAATGTCAGCTTAAGACAGGTCCGTCATTTAGAACCGAATGGCCAAAGAGATCAGTCCTCCTGTTCGTGATCCGTGTCCTGCACTGGCACAGAAGATGGAAAGGAGTTACTCCTCTTCCTCATCGTGACAGCTACTGCAGAAGTCATTACAGGGAAGTCCCATCCTGAGTTCACAGTTTATCTGCAACCTTGTTGCCTTCACTGTCCCCATGACCCGGCACTCAGATGAGTATCAATCGCGAATGTCTCGCCATCTCGTCCAGAGACACCCGGCATTCATGGACAATCCTCGATGTGATAAACACAACTACTAGGGACTTTAAGGCCGCTTGGCTATCGGTGAAAAGAACGATATTCTCCGAGGATATCCCTTGACACCTTATCCAAGACATAGCCCGATGTATGGCTGCTACCTCAGCCTGTAAAATGCTGCGCTGATCCAGCAGCCCAAAGAAGAGTCAATAATCATAGCGACTCACATATACGCCAGTTCTACCCTTCCATCCCTCATAGAGCCATCTGTATATACCTCGAGTGGACCCATTGGTATATATAGCCCCTCTTACCATTCTGATCTGTCCGGTATCCAAGTCGTGAACTCCAAATCAAAAGAGGGTTGTAATCAAGATGCACCGCACCGAGGCATTCCCCTGGATTCTTAGTATCCTGGTCGTTATCCAGGTCGTTTGGACATGCCAGGATAACCAATAGAGCCTTCATCGGAGTGGTACGAATAGCGCCCGTAATTAGCAACGCCATTTTCCGCAAAATCCTTTCGAACTTCATCCGGCGAGTGCCTTTATCCAGCGCACTCCACTAAATAGACACTCCATATAGGTATAGGTCGTTGATACCCCAGTTCACACCAATGCCCTTTCTACAGCAATAACACAGCAGCTATGGCGCAGTGGAGGTTCTAGACACGTTCTTACAAGGGCGACTGGTCTCAGAAGAGCTCTCCACGCCGCAACAGAAATCTCTCTAAGACTTTCGCTGCGTGTTCCTAATCAGGTTCTTGAATTTGTTTACCTTGTAGGCAGCCCAGTCAACCGATCGTTTAGCCTAATTGAACAGTATTCTGCACTCAGCCCGTGTATCAGAGTTCCACCATGGTGGCTTGCTCTTACCCCTGCGAATAACTGGCTTGCATGCCCTTGACGTCGACTCGTTTAGCGCCTCAGTTAGCCTGCACACGGCATCCTCTATATCAACCTCACTCTCTATGAGCGGTGGATCATGTGGGTGGATCTTGGAGATGGTACCGCAGTGTATATCCCAGTTTTTCCTCCTTCTATTAATGTACGGATTCTTCTCCTGATTTCTAACATCAACAGAGAAGTCGATATACTGATTATCTGAAAAGGAACAATCCCTAGAAACACTCCAATCCCTAATCCTTTGAAACGTGCTCTCACTAACGAGCGTAATATCAAGAACTTCCCTCCTATTCTCAACAATAAAGATCGGTTCACTACCTACGTTTTTTATTTTTTTATTTGTTTTATTCCTTTATTAAATATTTAACATTTGAAATTATATGTAAAAAGAATATTAAATATAATACTTATGCTAGTCGGAGCGGAATACTACCTACCTACGTTTGTTATCGATATATTACTTCTGAGAACAAAACCAAAAAGTGACTAACCTCTAGCATTGATGTCTGAGCTCCCAAAAACCATTTGGTGCGCGTTTGCATCAGCGCATAATATGACCGGCGTATTCGCCGCCCTCCCCGCTCGAACCAGCTTTCTGACGACAGTGTTTGGTGGTTGTTCACCATGGTCATGCGGCATGTAACTATATACCATCCAAAGTTTCCTATAGCCAGTTTCCAGAGTTCTTTGCCATACTAAAGGACCTTGGCTTACCTACACCCGTCACGTACAGCGTACTGTAGCCGTCAAGCGATAGTCCACAAACACGATCCTCATGAATCCATGGTTCTTGGAGAATAATAAGCTCCTCCCTGCTCTTTGCAACCCGGAGAAGCAATGCTGCCTTGCAATGATAAATGTTAATCTGCGTTACCTTCATCATTGTGAATTGTGATGTCGACGTCCTCCAAGTCTGAAACTAAAAGGGTGTCTTCATCGACTGCTTCGACCATCTGTTATAAGAACTCGCCGACCAAAAAGCCCAATGCTGCACTGATGAAATTAGTAGAACTGTGAAATCAGTGAGCAAAGAATCTCAAGAGTATACATTAGACCGGCCCTTCGTTGTATGATCGATTAAATAACTGTATTACTGAAAATGTCTATAGAATCGTAATCTATGTAGACTAAATTACCCTTCCACCAAGGCACAAAACTCCAAAATCGGTTTTAAAATATTTAAGTAATTGCAATTCCCCCAGACCATTGTAGGGTTAAAATGGGATAAATTATGAAAATCCTAAAACTAAAAGAACATTCATTTACCAAAATAAGAGATCAACTAAACATTCCCCTTATTTACATTAAATATTTTTTTCAAAAACTTACAATGTTTTACTCTAGTTTCATTTCTAAGATCTATAAATATTCAGATATAAATTTTTAGCTCTATTGGAATATAGCATATATAGCATACCTAAACCCAGATGAGACAAAATTTTATATCTGAATATTTATAGATCTTAAAAATTAAACTACCCAGCAAAATTTTTATGAACTGATTGCCTTTGAATCTGTTCTAGAATAGGTGTTTTTAGGTTCTAGAACTGATTCCTGGAAGTCAAAATGGAAGGCCTCACTGTCGCAGAACCGGTTCTATAACTGGTTCTAGAATCGTATCCAAAGCAACCTGTTCTAGTTTGGAGGAACATAACCTGTTGCTTTTGGGACAAACTCAAACCAAAATCACCGATGATGGAACATAAATTAGAACAGGTTGCAAGCAAGAACAAGTTGTTCTACAACCGGTTATTTGCATCCGGCAATTTTGCTGGGTAGAATATAACATTGTAAATTTAAAAAAAAAATTTTTAATTTTTCAGGATTTTCATAATTTATTGCATTTTAATTCTAGAATGGTCTGGGGGAATTGCAATTACTGGAATATTTTCCAACCGATTTTGATAGAAAGGTAATTTAGTCTAGATATTGATTCTATTGACATTTTCACAAATACAGTTATTTAAGAGCCAGTATTCTCAAAAAATATCAAAAAAAAAGTAATTCTTCCCCTTGGAAATCGTAGCACAAATTTTTGAAAGATTTCTGGATTAGTTTTTCCAGTAACCTCGCAAAATAAGCCCCGGGGAGTGGAATTTGGAACAACTTTTCATATAAGCCCGGTCTAGCAGACATGCATATCATACTCTCTCTGTTAACTGGCTCTGGCCGATATTTCAAGAAATTTTAATAGGAAACTACTAGTATTTCTAATAGTATTTCGATGGTATAAAGTCATTAGTATTATAGGACAATTATCCACAAAAATTATTTATGAGCAGAATTAAGCTCGACAAATATACGTAATCTGAGAATTATTCAAACATGATTTATAAAATTTTAATTCTGGTGTTACTAAAGCACTGATGTTATGCAAATTTAAGTAAGTAAGGTAAGTACTGATTTAAAAAAAACAAAATTTAAATATCCTGCTCTGTGCCCTAAAATATCGCTTTTTCATCTTCCGAATCCCTAATTTTTATCAAAAACAGCTGGTCCGTTTTTCATACAACATATTTTTGACATGTATAACACATTTTTATGACTATCACATTTTGTATGTATTATACTACATTTACAGCTGAGCAAAAACTACCTTATTCATTGCCATTAATAACCCAGCAAAATTGTCGGATGCAAAGAACCGGTTGTAGAACAACTTGTTCTTGCATGCAACCTGTTCAAATTTATGTTCTATAATCGGTGATTTTTGTTTGAGTTTGTCCCAAAAGCAACAGGTTATGTTCCTCCAAACTAGAATAGGTTGCTTTGGAATCGGTTCTGGAACCAGTTATAGAACCGGTTCTGCGACAGTGAGGCCTTCTATTTTGACCTCCAGGAATCTGTTCTAGAACCTGTTCCACGGAACCGGTGGTAAAAACACCTATTCTAGAACAGATTCAAAGGCAACCAGTTCATAAAAATTTTGCTGGGAAGGTTACTCGAATAAACTTTAAAGAATTTAAAAAGTAAATAGAATATATCTTTTGGTTACTTTGTTTTAAGAGCATTTCAATATTTTTCCTACATATTGAGCGTTATAACATTTCTGAGAATTTAATTAAAAATGACACATTGACCGAACTCAAATTTCACACAACATTCTTGAGCGATAAAACACTTTTGACTCGCAAAAGGTCTTATTTTTGGAGTTATACAATAAATAGTTATGATTGTTATTTCGTAGTAAGGCTTGCGCACGAAATAACTAGTTCACGAATTAATCACAATAACTTTTGAACTAAATGTCATATTTAAATAAAAATAACATTTTATTTAAATGAATTTCATTTGAATTTTTATTTTATTAATAACACTGCTCTACAAAAAAAGGTTAATGATATTGCAGTGAATTTAGGATAAAGGGGGGGGGGGTGCTGATTTTGCACAATTCGCGCTTTTACTTTTTTCCATTTTTTAACCGATTTTTTCAATAAAAATTTTAAAAATTACGATAATTTCGCAATAATATCAATAGTGGATGAAATCTGATGTTTTTAAAAGGGTTGAGTAATAGTACACTCAAAAAAATAAGTTAGTAGATAAATTAGTAAAACGTCTTGTATATCAAGTTTACTAGTTTTCAGCAATTTTTTTTGATGAAATTCTGTTTTCATTTAAATTTTTTTTTGAAAACCTTAATTTTGACTTTGAGCAACCATATTTACAAAAGTTATTGAGATATTGATACACACTTATGTTTGAAAAATAATGCATGTAATTAAGTTTAAACTGTGTAAAGGGGTTTCTTTTTGGAGCAATAGTTACTAAATTATAAACTGGTTGCAGATTCGGAATCAATACCAGCCAATTATTCAGTGCAAAATTGTGCAACTTATAAATATTGGTTTATTTTGTAGAGCTGTGTAATTAAGATATGCTAATTATTTTGTATGAAAGTCTAGGATTTTCGGATTTTCATTAAAAATTACTATTACATTTTCAAGAACTTTTTGTTGACTATCAATTTTAAAGCAAAATAAATTATGCAGTATCATTTATATTTGAAAACAATTTTCCATTATATTTTTCAATGTTAACGTGATCAAAAAAAATATTTTTGTTTACTTAAGTAATAATTTACAAGTGAATATGTATGCACTAGTTATTTCGTGTGCAAACCTTACATTGTATTTTGTGGGTCCTAGGTTGGGCGCCATTTTGTGACCAGTCTTGATATAAATTTTCCTTAACAAATAATGATCATTTCTATATTTTTGCACATTTTTAAATAACTTTGAAAGAATTAACAGTTTAAGTGGTAACATTCTATCGTTTTAAAATAGCATAAATATAAAATAATTTAAGTTTAACTCATAGGAAATTGTGATAACTGGTAATTTACTACTTAAACTAGTGCGAAATGTAAATGCCGTCATTATAACCTAATGCTAAGACAATTTCTTAGTCTAGTTAAGAAATAAAACAATTTTAAATTTATGTATACATTTTCTGAATATAGCATTATTAAACTTTATCATGAAGCTGATAATAATTTATTTTCACCAATTAACACCCACATTAAGTACGAAAAGTGCTTGCCAACACCATAAACAACACAAGTAAATGATTTTCATAAATTTTATGGATATTGAATGGTGGTTGTTAGCCAAAAAGATAATAATGTTTAATATTGGCTGATGATTGTTGTTATTATAATGATTTGTTTAAAAGAAAAACGAAAGAAAAATTAAATAACATAAAAGTTTAGTTTAATACACTTTAACGGCTTAGCAAACAAAGCCAATGAGCGAGCGAATACTGGTAGTGACAACGGAAGCCAACAAACATATTGAATGTGGGTTAATTACAAACAACCCCCCTTTGAACAACAGGGAATTTTAGCTAATGCTAAATTGTACAAATAAGGCAGTCACAAATTTTGTCTGTTTATTTAACTGGGCTATAATCTTAAAATTAACCTTAACCAGGATTAAAAACACAATGCGGGTTTCACTTACTATAGCAGATGATTATACTAACAAAACAGAGTGTTAAATACCAGATAAAAGTTTATCGGTTAGGGTTGAATTTTTCAAGCAAAAAATAAAATAGAAAAATCACATCATATGTTAGTCACATTTAAAACGTATGCCAAGATTTTTTTCTCCTTTTAGGTGTAATAACTAACAAGGAAACTATATAGTGGTGCAACCTGTAGATCTTAATAAAACTTAAACATGTTATCAATCTCACGTTTACCTAGTGTCTTCAAATGCAATGAAATGTGCAAAGAAATTTGAAAATAACACACAAAGCAACAACAACATTATTTTCGTTGTTGTTGTTTTGTGTGTTATTTTCAAATTTCTTTGCACATTTCATTGCATTTGAAGACACTAGGTTAGGGGATAAAAAGTAGGGCCAAAATGCCACCTTTGAAATTCACAAAATTTAGATTTATTTATATACACACTTATAAAAAAAGTTAGTACAAAAGTCTGGTAAACGCGTTCTGGCGCCAATGAACTCATTTCTTATGTTATGTTGTCTTAAAATTTAGGTTTGAACTAATATTTTTGTAAATTCCATTTAGCATAACAATTACTTTCATCCGTATTTGAACTAACTTTGCATCCTAATTTTTAGTAATTTATGTTTCTTAATTTTACAAATTTTTCAGCTAATTTAAGCCACAATTATTTCCCAAAGTTTATATTTTTGTGTCTCTGCTATCAATAGCAAGCACATAGTTATGTCGCTATATTTTCATAATTTTTTATTGTATAATCACAAAATGGCTTATATCTCGGAAACTAAGCAAGATAGAGCAAAATGGACAAAAATTCGATACCATGAACTTATCAATCTATATAAGCCATCAATACTCCCAAAAATAAATATGGGCCTTTCTCGGGACAGATCCGTAGAGCCAAAAAATCAAGACTGTAAGCGACATTTTAGCAGAAATTTTCAGTTAAATCAGGTAATGTTTCTGTTGAATTTATCTCAAATTTCTTAGCTAAGTTAACTCGAATTGTCTGTGTGTAAAATTTAGCTTACCTAAATTTAGCAGACCATAATTCTCAACTTCATTGAAAATTCTGCTGGCGCAAATATAGGTACCTTCTGTTTCCTGTTATTTTAGCAGAATTTTGAACTATTTGTACGGGCTTTTTTATACACCCAGAAAACAGATTCAGTTCTGATAACCGCATTTGTAGCCAATCGCATGGTTCGGTTGTGGTAGCCGAATTTTTCAGTTGTGGCAACAGAAAACCAATTGAGACTGGACTAATTTGACTATGGCAACAGAATTTCAGTTGTATCAAGAATAATTCGGTAGCCACAACCGAAAAATTTATTTGATGCAACTGAACCATTCGATTAGCAACAAATGGGGTTGTCAGCACCAGGGAAACAAGCCGATCAAAAAATCGGCGGCGGCGGCGGCGATTAAGGTTGAGCCGGATAAAAATCGGGGGCGGCGGCGCAACCAAATAATCGGCGGCGGCTTGATAGAACATTATACACGTAATTTAAAGATGTTTAAGGTTTTTTCCAAAATATAGCAGTAGAAAATTGTACAAAAAATTTGGAATTATCAAATAAAAAATAATTATACCCTACACCACTATGTGGTCAGGGTATTATAAGTTTGTGCTGATGTTTGTAACACCAAAAAATATTGGTCGTATACCCACCTTATAGTATACCGATCGGTTCAGAATTTTTTTTTATTTCGATTTAACGATGTCCGCCCGTCCGTCCGTCCGTCTGTCTGTCTGTCCATGCAATCTTGTGCGCACTCTACAGGTCGCAAATATTAAGATATTTTGATGAAATTTGGTACGCAGACCTATGTTGGCCCAAGGACGAACAAGTTTGATTTTGGTGAACATCCGTCCATGTTTAGACCTAGTGCCCATATAAGGGTCCTACCAAAATTATATTGTTTATACGCTGCAGGTCGTAAATATTAAGATATTTTGACGAAATTTGGTACACAGACCTATATTGGCCCAATAACGCAGCCTATTGATTTTGGTGAACATCGGTCCATGTTTAGACCTAGTGCCCATATAAGGGTCCTACCAAAATTATACTGTTTATACGCTGCAGGTCGTAAATATTAAGATATTTTGATGAAATTTGGTACACAGACCTACATTGGCCCAATAACGCAGCCTGTTGATTTTGGTGAACATCGCTCCATGTTTAGACCTAGTGCCCATATAAGAGTCCTACCAAAATTATACTGTTTATACGCTGCAGGTCGCAAATATTAAGATATTTTGATGAAATTTGATACACAGACCTATATTGGCCCAATAACGCAGCCTATTGATTTTGGTTAACATCGGTCTATGTTTAGACCTAGTGCCCATATAAGGGTCCTACCAAAATTATACTATTTATACGCTGCAGGTCGTAAATATTAAGATATTTTGATGAAATTTGGTACACAGACCTACATTGGCCCAATAACGCAGCCTATTGATTTTGGTAAACATCGGTCCATGTTTAGACATAGTGCCCATATAAGGGTCCTACCAAAATTATACTGTTTATACGCTGCAGGTCGCAAATATTAAGATATTTTGATGAAATTTGGTACACAGACCTATATTGGCCCAATAACGCAGTCTATTGATTTTGGTGAACATCGGTCCATGTTTAGACCTAGTGCACATATAAGTGTCCTACCAAAATTATACTGTTTATACGCTGCAGGTCGCAAATATTAAGATATGTTGATGAAATTTGGTACATAGACCTATGTTGGCCCAAGGACGAAGCCTATTGATTTTGGTGAACATCGGTCCATGTATAGACCTAGTGCCCATATAAGAGTCCTACCAAAATTATACTGTTTATACGCTGCAGGTCGCAAATATTAAGATATTTTGATGAAATTTGGTACACAGACCTATATTGGCCCAATAACGCAGTCTATTGATTTTGGTGAACATCGGTCCATGTTTAGACCTAGTGCACATATAAGTGTCCTACCAAAATTATACTGTTTATACGCTGCAGGTCGCAAATATTAAGATATGTTGATGAAATTTGGTACATAGACCTATGTTGGCCCAAGGACGAAGCCTATTGATTTTGGTGAACATCGGTCCATGTTTAGAACTAGTGCCCATATAAGGGTTCCCCCAAAATTGGCTTGGTTACAAACTGCAGGTCGCAAATATTAAGATATTTTAATGAAATTTGGTGCGCTGACTCACATTATAGAAAATTTTGACACGAGCCCCATTTTAACCCATTCGAATTTCGGATCCAAACATTAGTTGGCGTTTACCCAGACTGGTGTAGGGTATTGTATAGTCGGCATGCCCGACTTTAACCTTTTTACTCGTTTTAAGTTAAATTCATCGATAAAAATTACAAATTTAGAATTTTTAGTTTTTAAACGGAACTACAAGGAGAGATAGTTGGGCTTTCCAAATATATACATATGTTTAGGTATATATTCAACAAAATTGTGTGGAAATATTTTCAAATATTATTAGGTGTGTTTGGGTACTTTTCCAGTAAAGTCCAGTAAAAATTACTCAGTAACAAATTTACAGAGAGTAAGGCAAAATTTACTCTCAAAAAGAAAAATATCTAAAAATGTACGCAAACAGAAAAATTGTAAGAATTAGTAAAGTACTGCTGCCAACTTCTTCCCTAAAAATATCGCTAAATCAAACTAAAAAATCACTAGAAAATATCTAAATTATAAAAAAAATTAAATAGCGATAAATCCCTAAATTGCACGAACTTTTTAGGTTCTGTTGAAAAATTTCACAAAAATAGCTATATTTTTCAAACTTCTTAAAACTTTCTTAAAAAATTATTGATACATCGCCAAAATTTTCGAACTTTTTTGTTTTCCATAAAAATTTACCGATAAATCGCTGAATAATAATGATTCAAAAATTCTGTCAAGGAAATAAATGTAAAAAAATGCTAAGAAAATGTGAAGACTGTCTTAAAAAGAAAAATCGCTAGTTTTCCCGCTAATAACTAAATTATATTTTATCCCCCTAAACGAGTTGAAGTATCGCTAGATTTGCCGAGAAAATAGCTAAATTGGCAACAGTTATTAAAATAGCTGATTGCGAAATAACCCTTTTCAAATTATTGGATTAATAAATAAAACCTATTAAAATGATCACTTACTTACTCCTTCCATCGTAAATAAGCTTATATTTAAATATTTTTTATTTTTACAAAAAATTATTTCAAAATTATTTAGACAAATGTTTTGTTTCTTCAATCATATGTTTTAAATCATATGTTTTTTTTCTTACAAATTCTTACTAGCAAAAATTCATCCAGTAAAAACTTGTAAGTTCTCTGGTATTGAACTGTCACTTTACCCTCTATTTTTCCTCTCTCCTTACTGAGTAATTGTGTAAACAAACACCTTCCAGTAAAAACTTGTACAAATTTGTACGAATTTGTACAAATTTTCGGGTACGCAAACACACTTATTATTTCTTAATTTTTTCTTATTTTGTTTAATTTTGACGGCTTTTAATTGCAATATTTTGTTTAAAAAAAAATTAATTTTTATCTAATTTATTCTTAATTCAGGGTAAAATGAAGTTCTACTTTAATCGCTTTAAAATTGTCAAAGTTATACATTTTTTTATAAACATGGAATCTTTGTATTTATAGGAAAATTAAAACAAATGTTGCGTTTTTTATTATTTTTATGGGTTTTGTATATTATAGCAATATTAAATCCCTAAAATAAGCCACATTTTTATTTAATTTGTAATTATAATCTAAAGTGTTGTCAGAATCATTAGTATATTCATACCCTAGATCTTTTACTGATTGAATAAAATGACAATTTTGATAAGCCATTTTGTAAAAGATTAGAATCAATGAAAAAATTAATTATTTAAATTGATTGTAATTCTATAAGGAATGTATTCAACATAAGAAATAATAATAAACTTTGGGAATGAAACCTATGAATTAATATTAAAGGAATGGTTTGATGGAATGATATATAGTCAATTTCTAAAGCTGAATTCGGTTTTGTGCGAATTAAGCTAAAATTGAATTAATTCTTTCGAAGCTCTGCCTACAATCTACACTTGGCCATTTGAAAAGTATATATATTTTTTATTTTATTTTATAACACTGTGTAATTTGTATCCAAAACTATGGGTGCTAAAGACGTGTTCATTTGGATTCTCTCCTCTATTGAATATCCAAATTTGAGCGAAATCTGTCAGAAGTTTTCAAGAAAAACTTCCAACTCAAGAAATATTTATGAGTAAAATCCTTCTTAGCTCTGACTATAAAACTGGTTCTTTTATTTCTTTTGAACTAAAAAAAAAATACTCTTGATGGTTCAGGAAATGATGAAGTAGAAAATTTGTTTTAAAAATGACATTTGCTTTTAATTTTTTTATTTTGAAAAATTGATACTTCCAGCCGAAATGAGCCGAAAAAAATCGGCGTCGGCGGCTGAGGCGAAAATGACCGGCGGCGGCGGCTTAAACGGCTTACGGCGGCTGGATTGTTTCTCTGGTCAGCACCAAATCTGTTTTCTGGGTGTATATGTTACATATGATGTGCTATTAAAAACATTTTTTGTTAATAACAAAAATGATGGGACATAGAATTTGCATTTCGGTTTTAACCGTTACAGCGGTTAACCATAACCGTAACCGCTGAAAAACTCGTGCGGTTACGGTTAAAGTATAATGCTTTCGAAACCCTGTTTTTGTAATTGATTGATATTGAATTATTATGAAATGTTTTTGTTTATTAATTGTGATACTTTACTGAAATAAGGGAGTTATTTTGTAAAACGCAACGCCTTGCGTTGCATTGTTTTCAATACAAATGATTTTTTTAACAATAACAATTTACGCACAAAGCAACGCAAAGCGTTGCGTTTTACAAAATAACCCACAAAGCCTAATTTCTGATTTTTGAAACCTATTGAGAATTTAGTGCCTGTTTTAATAAAAGGAATCAGACGAATTCGTTAAAACATTTGTGTGAAAAACACAAACTTAAAATCATGTTTTTTAACTTTTTTAACCTCATCTGTTCTGCGTAGATGTCCTAACAAATTTGTGCAAAATTTTTTAAAAAAAGAAGTTTGCAAATTAGTGTTTTTCATACAAATTTGTTAAAGAATTCGTCTTATTCTTTTTAGAAAAACACCCAGTTCCCTGCAAACATTACAATACGAAAATGTTTCGCATTCGTATCGCCTGTAAGAAAAACTTTATTGCGGCAATAATCATATTCTTATTTCGGGAGTAAATGTCCTCTCTATAGCGATACTCCCAAGCAATACGAAAGCGATACTTCTGAATGATAAATCGGCGATGTCGCTAATTTATCGCCTGGAAGATAAAAATCATCACATCACGCTAAATTAACTCCTCGAAACAAACTAAACGATTTATATTTAACTCTGAAAAAGAATATCTGCATACATAATCCATTGTCATAAACATTAATTATATTGTTGCCATAGGCGTACCTAGACCATTTTTCTGGGGTGCGCAAGGGCTCCATTTATGTTTCGCTGTTTATTTACCCATTCTCAGACCCTTAATCTTAAAAAAACACTTTCGACATTACGCATGCGATTTTTTTCATACAAAAAAAGACTTAAAAATAACTCCCTCCTTTTTGATAAAATTTTCAAATGTTTTTATAGAAAACTCTGAAAAATTCATTCTTTTTTCTGAAGAAAACCTCGTGCAGGGAATGCTATATGCTCAGAATAGTATAAAATGTTGATATTTGATGGAGAAAACAAATCTAAGATCAACCTGTCTCTTATTTTCTTCCGCTTCTGACGAAACTATTCTTACCCCATATTTTGACCACTTATATTACCGATGTGATCAAAAACTGACATTTTCTTCGTAGAATTTTTGCTTCTACAACATATTGAAATTTCCTCAAAAGGGTACACTCATAGAAATAAATCTGTAAAAATAGCAGAAAAACTAACTAAAAATTAGTTAATAATGATGCTGCAGAAGAAACTGTTAAATTAGCCGATTTCTTTTTGCTAAATACAAGTCAAATAAGAACAGCAAAAATAAACCTGTTAAATTTACAGTTTTACAATTTTTTTAGTAAATATTTCCGCTAATTCAACATTATAGACTGCTATTTGCATATAACTAAATTTAGCTTAAAGGTAACAAAAAATTATAGACATAACAGTTTGTTCTTGCTATTTTTAGTCTACTAATATTTAGCAAAATTTTCTGTAGATTTTACAATACAATTTGTCATTTCCAATTAACTAAAAGTTGACTTAAATATAACTAAAATTCTGCAAATATAACAGCTTTATTTTTGTTGTTCTTATTTTACTAGTATTGAGCAAAAAAAAACAGTTCTACCTGGAGCATTATTTTTAACTAATTTTTAGTTGCTTTTTCTGCTATTTTTACAGATTTATTTCTATGAGTGTAATATTAACTAATTATTCCTTTAAAAACTATTAAATCCAATAAATTTTTTTCTTATAGCCAGAACTAAGATCGGTTTGTTTCTTAAATATTTCTTAAGTAAGAATTTTTAAACAACATTTCTTATTTAAGGAATGCTCAAGACAAAAATCGATATTAGTTCTGGCTGTAAAACTGACCCTTAGATTCCAAC
Organism: Leucophora obtusa; assembly: GCA_949987735.1. NCBI lineage: Eukaryota > Metazoa > Arthropoda > Insecta > Diptera > Anthomyiidae > Leucophora > Leucophora obtusa. The sequence continues at coordinate 107,222,761 of OX465295.1, read as the reverse complement.
AAATTATCTTCTAGGAAAAAAAAAATAATCATAGAATAAGAACAAGACCGGCCTAAGTCCGCCAATGATTGTTGCCATCATACCCGATTTTTTCCGCACAATTTTTACAAGTAAATTACAAAGAATAAAAATTTTTGAAAGAATTCGATAAGACCAGCAAGACAGAATACGTATTTTCGGCTTTCGCTACAAAGGCATCATC